>JACEEZ010000204.1:5000-26487 GCA_016584305.1 Chionoecetes opilio
AGGGAGGGCAGAATCTATTTTTTCGCCAGCAATATAGTAAACTCGCCAGATTTCTCGGTAGCCTCTCGATGGTAAATTTGCCCGCCAACAGCTGATTCCCTTTTCAGGCCTTATTTCTTATTTCAGCTACTGAAACAATAGTTTTGGTAGTGTTAAATGCTTGTCAAAGGCATTACGTGAATCATAAGTGCCACCAAATGAAGGTAGGTGTTCACGGGCAGGTGACACGGTCACATCGCTACCGTAGATAACAGTAAAGTCCCCAGGACAACTTTTTTTTCTGTTTACAGACGTGTGGTGGCGTTAATAAATACATTTCTACATCCATGATTTCAGGAAAGTCAGAAGGGGCTATCTGGAGAGTCTGTGTCATTTTGTGTCTTCATCTGTGTGATATTATGGCTATAAATTAACAAATTACAAAAATATCTACAAAGTGGCTACCAACAGTGAAATCGCCATCTAGTGTTTATTTACTGAGTGTCGTACCGCTGTCGTCGTCGCCCGAAAAAAAAACGCGTAGTGAAATTTGAAACCGTCTATACTTGCAGCTAGAAAGCATAAAACAACGCTGAAACAGGGTAGATTATACAGTCATGATATAAACTACTGTGTATCATCTTCAGTGGCACATAAAAAATCAGTAGTAATGCTATAATTCGTAATATATGGCGCCTGGCGACATGACTGCAGGTGGCGACTTGACTGTTATCTACGGTAGATCCTGTAATAACTTTTTTGGATCACATGAAGATCCGCCACCCTAATTTTACCACCTGAAGATCCGCCACCCCAGTCTTGCCAACCTTTTATCCATTTATTGACATGAAACCATACTCCATATTGACCAGTACTATCAGGACCTAACTGGGGGGGGGGGCTGACCCCCCCCCCCACTAGTTCACTAGCCAAACCTGGACATAGGTTACGTAACCTAACCTAACTGGGCTATTAAACCACTCACCCACATGAAGATCAGTCACCCCAAGTGTAGTTGGGGTGGTGGATCTTCATGTGATCCATTTTTTTTAACCGTCTGTTAGGGGTTAACGGACAAAATAGGTGACTGAAGGGGACTATGGGTGCCCCACCTGGGAGCGCCGCTGGTCTTTATTATGCTAATATTTTGTATTATTTGTGATATGTTGAGTCTTGTGGAATACCATGCCTTCAATTAGCCAAATATGTTGTATGGTTTCCTTCCTATTCTGGGAGTTAAGATATTGTGCAATTGTGTTATTTTATTGTGCAACAAATAATTCAGTCAGACTAATATAATTATTTCACTGTAAACTCAGGGGCACTTCTGAAATATTTTGGAGCACCCTAGCTCTGGCACTAGTCAGGATGAGGAGCCTTCTACACAATTGCCTTTTCTTACAATTGTAATAATTCCTAGCTACAGTCATTTGCTTCTCTATTTTATTTGTATGTATGTATAACCGACAATTTTCTCTATTTGTTTGTTTTTGTTTTTATGCTTGTATAAATTATAACTAAAGTAAAATTTTCATTATTTTAGTATTTATGTTATATATTTATGGTTCTATATATATTTTTATAATTGTTGCATTATTTGAAATGCTATGGATGATTTTTTTTGGTTTCTAATATCTTGATAAAAAAAAATTCATGTTGAATTTTGATTCTTTTTTGTATCAGCGGAAGGGGGGGGGGGGAAGTTAGGGTTCGCCCAGGGCGCCACACGAGCCAGGACCGCCACTGTCCCCCCCACACACATTTTGTTTTGGCTGAAGTCAAAATGGGTGGGTGGTGATGGGTAATGGCTAATGGGTGAGTGAATGGGTGGGGGTGATGGGTAATGGGTGAGTGAATGGGTTAGGGGTGATGGGAAATGGGTGATTGATTGATTTAATGCCAAAAAGGTGAATGTGCCAGACAAGGGAAATGGGTGAGCGAATGGGTGTGGGGTGATGGGTAATGGGTGAGTGAATGGGTGGGGGGTGATGGGTAATGGGTGTGTGGTGATGGGTAATGGGTGTGTGGTGATGGGTAGGCTAATGGGTGAGTGGAGGAATTCCCTCCCTTCTTTGATTCCTTATTTCTTTCCTCGTCTGTTCCTCTTCTGACTCTCTTCATCCCTCCAATTTCTTCCTTACTCCTTATTCCTCCTTTCCTTCTCTCATATATCCTTCCTTCCCTCTCTCCCACCTTCCATTATCATTTATCACCCCATCATCACCAAAAGGAGGAGCGATTCCCCTCTATCTGCACGGGCGACTGTCAGTGCAGACTCCCTCCGCTAGGATCGCTGTCGTCCATGAAATCAAAATGGCGCGCCATGTTATATCGCCCGAGTGACACCTCTCGGTGAAGCTCTCTGGCCTAAATATCTGGTGCTGATATTTTTCCTTGCTTGACTTTTCCCGTGTTTGATAACTGTTTTACAATGAAAATGCCAAAAAAAAAAATAGCTCCAGATATGTCCCTATATGTAACGAGAGAGAAAAAAAAGGAAGCATCTATCACTATAAAAAACTCAGAAATTGTTAACCCTCGGTCGAGGGCCGAAGAATACGGTAGATGGACTGTGTGCTAGGTGGTCTGTGTGAGTGTCCGTTATTACATAACCTTCTCAAATAATTATTTGCACCACAAAATGAAGTCACATACTCAGCGGCGGATGAATGTTAAAAAAATGTATAGGATTTTCGCAGAAATTTTTTCATTCCATCCCAGAGCTAGATAAAAAAAAAAAAAAAAAAAAAGATAACTCAGATTTTGTTTTTTACATTTGTGCCTATAGCGCCTGTAGGCAGTGGTGACCCAGGGCTCGGATGGTAGACTCTGGAGGTTCACTTGAGGGCTCTGATGGTTGGTCCTCGTCCGTGGTGGCGCAGGCAGGATTCTTATAGTGACGCCTGTGATTAGAGGCTCATGCCGCCCCCCTATGTCCTCCGATGCACTCGCAATCAAAGGTAGAGTTGATGGGCAGGACATGTGGGTGTTCTTAGGCCACTCGACGGTGCAGAAAGGTTTTGGTTTTCTTCGGGGATTGAACTCGGGTCACCGAGAACGCCAGTCGGAGACGCTAACGGTCCAAGAGGTTCTCAAACTTCACTGGACGGCGGCGCACTATATTATATCTTGGACTTCGGCGGCGCAGCAGTTATATATATAATATATAATATATTATATATATATATATATATATATATATATATATATATATATATATATATATATATATATATATATATTATATATAATATATATAACAGGAATGGACATAAGGAAATAATGTGTAAATAAACTACTGTTACAACAATAACATACCTGATCAGTGGGACACGTGTGCCTGCCTGGAGTTGCATATCCGCTCTATGTTAGGAGGGACAGTTGACAGACACACTCTCATTTCCTCTTCAACAGCCAGCAATTTATTCCTTTTCTTAGTTTTTATATTTGTGAGGGCTGAGAATCCCAGTTCACACAGATATGAGGTTGAAAATTGCAAGAGTATTTTCTGGGCCCTTTTGGATATATGTGGGTGTTCGTTTTTCATTTGAATCCAGAAGCTTTCTAATGTCATATCCAGATATTGCAGTTTTAGTGTGCGGTCATTACGGATGTTGATTAGTTCCTCTTCTTCAAGGATGCTAAGCTGTGGCTTGCTCAAGGGATCGTGAACGAATGGATTTCTCAGCCAGTCATAACTTTCAACAGATATATTTGGGAAATATTTTTCTATGTTCCTTCCTAGGCTTTCAAGGTGCTGCTTAATGAGTGGAACAATGTCTGCAATATTTAGCTTCAGCAGTCTTTTGAAACATGTCAATCTTGCCTTCACTCACCCTTTCATTCCAGAGCCTAATTTTTTCTACCAAGGCTTTCATTTTGTCAGAAGATGTTACCATATTTTCATTTATTCCTTGCATACTTGCATTAACCTTGTTCAGATGTTCAAATATGTCTGCCAAGTAGCATAATTTTGCACTCCAAATTTCATCAGCAAGTAATTCGCAGAATTCAGTTTTCTCCTCATGGGTAAAGAAAAGGAGCATTTCCTCTCAGTTCATGCACCGGGATAACGTTTTGCCTCTTGATAACCACCGGACTTCTGTGTGGAGGAGAAGACCTTCGTGAGGAGATCCCATTTCTTCACAAAGCATGGAAAATAGTCTTGACTGCTTTGGTCTGCTTTTAAGAAAGTTTACCATTTTCACAACATCATCAAGAACAAACTTTAATTCTTGTCCGAGTGTTTTAGCAACAAGAGCTTCACGGTGCAAGAAACAATGGGTAGTAATCAAATTTGGGTTCTCCTTCTTGACTAAGGACACTGCTGGGGTTGGAACACAGAAGGGCTGGGGGCGCGGCGTGATGTTTATTGGAGACTTAACCTCTAATTACAGAGAGCTGACAGGACGACTGGTCACTGCCTCGCCGGAGTCACCACTCCCCGCCTCGGGAGACAGAGATGTGGCGGGAAGGTGAGGGTTGCCACCCCCCCCCACACTCCCCCCCCAATTACACAAATAGCTCACCGTGGGCGGTGTAATGAAAAAACAGAAACATTTGAAAACGAGTGAACCGAGGGATACAAACAAATTTTGTGATATGTGTGGCACTCAGTGTGTTGCCTGAGGGGTGGCGTTATCTAACACGTAGTCTAGCAGGTGGCGTGGTGCCTGTCTGTGGCGTTGAGGCCTTCCTTGGCTGGGCGGGGTGGCGCCGGGCATCGCTGTTGTCCCGTCGCCGTGCGCCTGAACGCACGTGAGAGGGGCGCAAGTGGCGCCGGTTCCTGATGGTGGTGCGCCCGCTGCCGTCCAGCCGCACCAAGTACTGCCTGGGTGCCGTAGTCTCCAGGACAAGTTTCCACCCGCCAGGGCAGCATAGCGGCGACTTCTCCGAGACACACTCGCAGTACTGCTGCAGGACAAGGAAGCCAATACCCTGGCGACTGTAGTCAGTGAGGACCTGCTGTAGGGCGCGACACATCATAGAAGCGCAGTCCCTCGGCCGCCAATCGCCCAATAGTGTCTTTGGCGGAGGTGAAGAGCGCCTCCAACTGCTTGTCCCAGTACACTGCCTTCCCACCGGTTTCTTGAGTAGCTCCCTGAAGGGCTCCATGACAGGGGCGACCGCCAGGAAGAGCGCGACCTGGTTGACGAGGCCGAACCATGACCGCACGTCAGTCAGGGTGGGCTGGGCGGGCATCTTGAAGTCGGTTATGCTGTTGACGAGGTCGCGGCTTGGCTGGTACCCTTCCCAGCCCAGGAGGTAGCCGGCAAAGGTGACGCTCCTCCTGCAGAAGCGGAACTTGTCAGGTCGCAGGGTGACACCGCTCTCCATGCACCTCTGGAGAAAATTGTATGTGTGCCAGAAGGCGTCGCTGACGCTGCTGTCGTGGAGTAGAGTGTCGTCCACGCACTTGAGCTTCCTGGGCACGTCGGTGATGGTGTCGTCAAAACGCTTTGTGAAAGCGTCCTGCGAAGCGCAGTGGCCCATGGGGGTGCGGCGGTACCGGTAGCGCCCCCAGGGGGTGATGAATGTTGTGAGCTTGCGGCTCTCCTCGTCGAGGGGACCTGGTGGTAGCCCGAGTATGCGTCCGCTACGGTCTTAAATGTAGTTTGGGCACGCTAGAGACGAGATCGAAGGGCGGTCTGGTGTGGTGTGTCTCTCTGAGGCTCGCACGGTTAAGGCGCTGAAAGTCGACCGTGCGACGGGGCCTTCCGTCCTTTTTTGGCACTACCACCATTCTGGAGCACCATTCGGTGGGCTCACCTGCGGGCACCGCCTCGATGATGCCCTTGTCAACATCGTCGTCCAGCTGTCGTCGTACCTCGTCAAAGAAGTGGAGCGGGACTGAGGCTGGGACGTGGACTGCGTGGGGGCGTGTGTCGGGCCGTAGGTGGACGTGGTGAGGCGGACCGCTCATCTCTGGTAGCGGCGTGCGTCCCATGGCAAACACAGTGCGCCCGAAGTGCTCCAAGAACCATTTCTCGAGGCGATCGACGTTCTCCTCTACGAGTTCGTGAGGTGGCGATTCCGGGCGACGTGGGTCTTGTGGGGTGTCTGATGGCTCCATAGCACACACACTGGTGGGTGAAAGGGGGCGCGGGAAGGTGTGATGGACCAGGCGAAGGGCCTTGCATGCCTTGAGCGATAGGTAGAGTTGCTGCACGCCTTCGGCTATGTAGATGCACTCTGTGGTGGAGACAATCCCCACAGAGACCTGACAGGTGATGGTTCCCAGGAGGCGCATGCTGCCCCCGGCAACGTGGGTGACTGCCGTGGGTGTAGCCTGGAGCTGACGTTGGGATATGCCGAGGTCTCCCAACAGTAGGCGACCCGCCACAGACACTTGCGCCCCAGTGTCCGCCACTGCTGTGTAGGGACACGTGGCGCGAGGGCGTGAGCAGCTGATCACCACGGGCAGCGACGCCGCCATCTCCACTCCTCCAACGATCACTGCACCGGAGGTAGGGGTGAAGTTCGAATGATGGGCGGGCGGACGAGCGCCGCCCTGGGGGGTGAGGGCCGGACACAGGCGCCAGAAGTGCCCCTTCTGGCCGCAACAACGGCATGTCGCTGCAAACGCTCTGCACTGACGCCCACCTGTACACTCAGATTCACCGCATGCTGGGCACCGCCTGCGTCCCCGCCGGACTCCGTCTTGGCGGGTTTTTCCTTGTCCGCTAAGCCGGCGCGCGGGGCCCGCTGCCGCCACCTCGTGGTGTGGAGCCATGACGGGCGGGGGTAGTGTGTCAACCGACCCCCACACTGGCTACGTTTGCTCGCAGGTTGGTCACTCGCCTTTTCCGCGGCCTCAAAAATTTCACACACGCGAACTATTTCACTGAATGACTCGAGGCGTGGGAAGCAACGCAACACCCCCGCTTTCATGTTGCGATCACGTAGCCCCATCACTATTTTCTTGCTGAGCATGTACTCTAAGGGGCACTGGCACTCAGGGCACCTAAAGCCGCACTCATTCGCTTTGGCGCGGCACTGGGAGATATACGCACACACACTGTCACTCGATGCCTGTGCTAGAGAGAAGAATTCCGCCACGCTCCGATGATACAGCGTGTACCGATCACCACGCTTCTCACAACGTCGATTGCCTCCGTGGTTGAGAGTTGCCTGAACACTTGCTTGCCCAGGCGCGCGTCGATGCGCTGTTGCACCTCTGTGTTACAAAGAAGGCGTACATAAGGTGCCGCTGTGGGTGCCGCCCAACCGCAGATGCTGCTGTAGTCCTCTACGCTGGTGGCCCAAGCCTCAAACGTTGCCGGCGACATGCCCACGGTCGCTCCCCCTGGTCCTGGAGGAGGTGGTGGGCGATGCTGCCGGGTCGTTGGCCAGAGTTGCTGCTGAGTGGCTGGTGTGATGTCGGGGCTTGGTGTATAACGCGTGGCGTTGTGGTATGGCGGCAGATTGGACCACGCGGCTGTTCCCACGCGCCCGCTACCTGCGGAGGCGTCTCTACGCCGCCCATGCCTTCCTCCATGAGCCCTGAAGATACTGCGCCATGCTGGGGTTGGAACACAGAAGGGCTGGGGGCGCGGCGTGATGTTTATTGGAGACCTTTATTTTTATTGACCTCTAATTACAGAGAGCTGACAGGACGACTGGTCACTGCCTCGCCGGAGTCACCACTCTCCGCCTCGGGTGACAGAGATGTGGCGGGAAGGTGAGGGTTGCCACACACCCACACAGACACAAAACCTTTTACCGATCCCACCATGGATGGACAGCCATCTGTGCAAATTCCTACACATAAGTTCCATGACAAGTCCTTTTCTTTCAAGTATTCTGTCACTGTAGAAAATATCTCCTGTCCTGTGGTTTGCACCAGTTCTTTGCAGCATAAGAAATGTTCAGTTATTTTGTTATCAGCAACATAACGGATGAACACTAGTAACTGAGGTTTTCCTCCAATGTCTGTTGATTCATCTGCTTGTAAAGCATACATTTTACCTTTCACGAGTTCACACACACTTTTTTCAATATCAGACGACATGTCCTTGATTCGTCTACCAATTATGTCGTCTGAGAGGGGAATTTTTTTCACTTCCTTTTCAGCCTCATCCTCAAAAAATGTTTTCACCACAGCACAGCAAGCTGGAAGGAAGTATGACTCTGCAATTCGAGGTATCACTGTTAGCAGTTCACCTCACTTCTCGCCAGGTGGCCATAGTGTCGTCTCTCAGAAATGAGGACAAGGTCCTTTAAAGATATCAGTTAGGCATTTTTATTGTTTTGTTTATCAGCTGATGCTGTACTTCAATGAAGTTTTTAGTATCCAATGTATATCATAATATGCATACTCTAATATTAATAAACGAATTTCATCGTTGTGTGAAAGCTAAAAAAATTATATGGACATTTAACAAATACCAATAGTGAGGCCTGTTACAATGTTAAAACAGTCAGTTCTTACAGACATGCCAATGAGATGTAACTAGGGACTATATTGAGCCAACTCCTGAAAGGAAAACACATGTCATTGTCTGGAACTATTGAAATAATGGCATACATTATAAAGGCTGCGGCTTAAGTGGCAATCATATGCCGCAGCCTTTCACGCTGCCAGGCGTACGATAGTCCGCATGTCAGCAGGGCCAAAGCCTTCTCTATGTCTCTATAGATTGAGACGGCCTTGGCAGGGCTCGGCCGGCTGGCACATTAGAAGTACGATGACTTGTGTTTGTGTTAACTGAACCAACTCTCTCTCTCTCTCTCTCTCTCTCTCTCTCTCTCTCTCTCTCTCTCTCTCTCTCTCTCTCTCTCTCTCTCTCTCGCACCAAGTGGAAGGTGAATCAGACATTGTTGAGCCTACTCTCACGATACCAATCTTGGATGATCCGTTTACGGTGCAAGAGCTGGACACTGTATTGAGTGATGTAAATATTAACAAAAGCTATGTAGGCATATGTCCAGGTCTTATTAAGGCACTACCAGTAATGTGGTTCCTATTTTTGTTGCATGTTTTTAATGTGATATTTTTGAATTTGTGTTATCCTGTTTCATGGTGTCATAGCAAACTTTTTGTTCTGTTCAAAGGTGGCAGGGATAAATTAGATTGTGGAAATTATAGGGGTATAACAATTATGAATACATTGGGAAAATTATATGACATGTTACTGCTGAAGAGGCTTAAGTTGTGGGCTAACATAGACAAATGCCAGGCAGGGGCTCAGCAAGGGCGAGGATGCGTTGAGCAAATAATGGCCTAGAGATTACTTTGCGACCTTGCTAACTTTAAGAAAAGCAAATTATATATTTTGTTTATTGATTTTAGTAAGGCATATGATAGAGTGCCTCGGGGGAAATTAATTCAAGTGTTGCAGTCGCTGGGGTGTGGCGGGTAATGCTGCGAGCGATACAGGCCATGTACGCGTGCACCCGGAGCGTACTACGGTCCGCGACCATAGACGCCACGGCGGGGGTGCGCCAAGGGGCCCCATCCAGCTGTTTACTGTTCACCATATACATGGACCAGCTTGTTAGGATGCTGAGGCGTAGTGTTGGGCTTGATGGGTTTCTTGTAGACTTACATATGCTATTACTTATGGATGATATGGTAATACTGGCCACGTCAATGAATTCGTGTTTGAGAAAACTGAGTGTAGTACTGGATTATTGTCGTGAATATGGAATGGTGTTAAATGAAAAGAAAACAAAGGTTATGGTTATTCGCGGCACGGCTGAAGACAGAATTCCCGCTGGTAATGCATGATATTAAGATTGAGTACGCTTCAAAATACCTGTACTTAGGGGCGTGGTTTAGCGATGATGCAAAAATAAATTCGGCGTTAGGTCTTCACGACACGCCAGGAGAAGCACAGCTCAATAAATTTGCTATATTTTGTGCTGCGAATTCTAATATGCCATACATTTATAAGCGCAAGGTGTTCGATGCTGCAATGACATCATCTCTTTTGTACAGTTCAGAAACCTGGCCAGTAACGTATCCGAAGAAGATCATTGCACCAATACAACAGGAGCCGTCAAGTGTTTGCTCGGAGTTAGAAAATATACCAGTCCGGATCTGTGTAGGATTGAATCAGGCGTACAACCACCACAAGATGTCATTGCTAGGAGGAGGCAAAATTTTCTTGAGTCACGGTTGAGGGCACCAGAACCCTATCATTTAGCGTTCAGGTTGTGTGAGGCGGCCAATACTCCGGGATACAGATTCTTGACACAGGCACTAAGGTATGAGAGTATTGTAAACCCACTTGACAGGGGGCTGACGGATTCAGGAGAAACCTCAGACTGCCTCCAAATATGTCACATACAGAACACAAATCAACACCGGACTCTCTGTACATTCAGTGTATGTAAATAGGGATTTTATCCCGGATTATAAAACGCCAAGCATTACGAGGCTACGTACGATGTCCCATAATCTTAGAATAGAAACAGGCAGGAGAAATGGAATACCGAAAGAACTACGACTGTGTTCATGTGTAGAAAATGCAGTGCAGGATAAGTCCATGTGTGTTGCAGTGTCCACTCTCCAGCCAATGTAGAAGCAACTATGTCATGCTAGACTTCTCCAGTATGGATAATTTGATGGGTACAAGGGATAAAGTAGGCTATCTGTGCAGTTATATATATGATGTATTGAAATTATATACGTAAGGATGTGTCACCATAGTAGATGTGTTTCGTTTGTTTGTTTTAGGTTAATATGAAATATGTAGGAGTATAAATTTGGACAAATATGAGGAAATTATACATGTAATAAGGTAAAATGTTTGTGAAACTTTTGTCAATAAACTAATAATAATAATAATCTCTCTCTCTCTCTCTCTCAAATGATAGTAGTAATAATAGTATTTATTATATTACAATAAATCGTATGTAGGAGGAGGAGGAGGAGAGTCGTGTTAACTCCATCTCCCCCTCCTTCCTCCCTCCTTCTCTCCTCCCTTCCTTCCTTCCCTTCCTTCTTACCTTTCATATATTAATAATCTCTCTCTCTCTCTCTCTCTCTCTCTCTCTCTCTCTCTCTCTCTCTCTCTCTCTCTCTCTCTCTCTCTCTCTAATTATCATTTAATTTCATTTAATTTCATTTCGGATTTTAAGTCTCCTGGGGCCAGATCCAGCAAAAAAGTGTAAGTCAAGCGGTGTAAGTATGGTGTAAATGCTACTCCGGCGCAACCCTCGCCCCCCTCTTGCGCCGAGGCTGTTTGAATAATCCGTCGAGATGGACTTGCGCCGGGCGCAAGGAGGAGTATCTCAGAGTATCTCCACAGAGACAGCTGATTGGCTGGCGAATACATTGGCGTCATCCTCGCTAATAGCGAATCACAGCAGTGTTTATATTAGCTATTCAGATCTATCAGCCAATCACAAGGCTGTCACGTGATAAATAATGTTTACAAACATTAATCAGCTGATTACTCAGCTGACATCTGGGTTGACACAACAAATCGAGGTATCATGTTTAAAGCGATAAGGAAAGGTTTGATGATGATGATTGAAGAATTTCGTCAGTTATTGACGCAGCTGAGATGGATCTCTGCTGTAACCAGACAGCTCTCTCGCAGACTACCCCGAGCAGAGAGCTGTCTGCTAGTGCTTATAGTGTTGGCCGAAGCCAGCACCCGGGAGGCGGGTTACAAACCCCCGGCTAACACCGGTACCCATTCACTGCTGGGTGGACAGGGGCTTCGGGTTTTAAGGAAACAGCCCAACTGTTTCCGCTCCACCGGGGATCGAACCCGGGACTTCTCGGTTGTGAACCGAGTGTGCTTCCCCTACACTAAGGGGATACAGTTGATTCGGGCCGCCAGTTGAATCAGGCCGCCTATATTAAATGCATACTGGACGAGTTTCGTGGTCGTTTTCAGAGACACCGATTATTTTTTCTTGGCCTACAATAGGTGCTTGTTATAACGGAGATAGTTTTATTTTGCGCAAAAAAAAAAAAAAAAAAAAAAAAAAAATTAAACAACCTAACCTTATAGGTTTTAATGAAACCTAACCTAACCTAAAGGTTTTAATGAAACCTAACCTAACTTATAGGTTTTAATGAAACCTAAACCTAACCTTAACCACAAAGTATACCTTTTTTTTTTTTTATGGGTTTGCGCAAAATAAAACTATCTCCATTAGAACAAGCCCCTATTGTAGGCCAAGAAAAAAAATCGGATATCTCTGAAAACGACCGTTAAACTGCCCTGTCTGCTGGGTATGCATGCTACTATAGGCGGCCCGAATCAACGGTACCCCACTAAGGAGTACCATTGACAGTACAGATTGACCAGAAATAAACAATTTGGAGGCAATAAATTAAGGCGCAGACATCCTGATTGATTTTTAATAAATATTTCTAGGGCAATAATGGGCCAGCCATCCTGTTTAACCTAATAATTCAGGGAAAAAAAGGGGGCAGACATCAAGGTTGATCTATAATCATATAATTCAAGGGGCGTTAAGAGGCAGACATTCTGAGTGACCTAATCGTATCATTCAGGGATAATGAGAACGGTACCTGGTACTTTCGTCTACCGAAATTCTCGTCCTGACACAATCCGGGAACTCTCCCCGAAGGTAATGGTTAGGTTAGTAGGATATTAAGGGAAAGATACCGGTAAAATGAACGAGGACGCGCGGTCTTTTCTGAAACACTGACTAGATTTTCCTTGCCTAAAATTAGTGTTTTTGGTAAAAATGGACGAGGACTGCACGGTCATTTTTGAGACACTGACTAGTTTTTCTTGGGTAAAATTAGTGCTTTTGATAAAAAGGGACGAGGACTGCGCAGTCATTTTCTGAAACACTGACTAGTTTTTCCTTGCCTAAAATTGTGCTTTGGTAAAAATGACGAGGACTGCGCGGTCATTTTCTGAGACACTGACTAGTTTTTCCGGTAAATTTCTAGTGTTTTGCCCATACTCTCCATAACCCCCAAGCAAGTTTGGGCACCTGTGGGAATGCGGGGTTTCGGGTGGGGAGCAAATAATGCGTCGGAGACACGTAATTTAAGAATTGTGTAGAGGAGACAAACTCCCTAGATCTAAAGAAATTTTCCCTTTATATCTAGAGAATTTCCCTAACCAAAAATTTAAACCTAACCTAGCGGGGGCTTGACCCACCGATAAACTAACTAACCTAACCAAAATTAACCAAATCTAACCTAAACCAGATCTAACCTAACCTAACCAAATATAACTACCCTAATCAATAATACCCTAACCAAACCTATATGGTGGGGGCCTCTGGAAGGAGAGGTTGTGTCTGTACGAGTACGTCTAAGACAACTATATCATTTTACAATATGTATATAAGTTTGGTAAAATGCTAGTTTTTGCCCATACTCTCCCACTTCCCCCAAACAAGTTTGGGCCCCTGTGGGAATGGGGGGTTTTGGGGTGGGGAACAAATTATGCGTGGGAAACACGTAATTTAAGAGTTGTTTAGGGGGTTAAAATTCCCAGATCTAGGGTAATTTCCTTATATCTAGAGAAATTTGCCTAACCAAAATTAAACCTAACCTAGCGGGGGCTTGACCCACTGATAACCTAACCTAACCTAACCTAACCTAAACTCCTAGCGGGGGGGGGGGGGGGGGATTCTCAACACTTCAGTCATCATCTGTGAGGATCGTCGGGTTTCACACGTCTCTGGACTCAGAAAAAATCCAATGAATTTCCCAAAATCTAGAGAATTTTTTAAATTTCCCCATAACTCAAAAATTATGTGGTGCGACGCATTTTTTGTACCCAGCCATATATCCTGCATTTCCCCAGGTCCCCCAAGCTGTTTGGGGGAGGGGGAGTATGGCAAACACTAGAATAATACTATAATTTTTAAAGGTACGCGGAAGTGCATTAATACTGACAGTATACTAAACAAAAAATAATATAGAAAACGCATGTGGTAATGGGGGTAGTGCCCGGGCAGTTATCGTCCATTATAACTGAAACACCAACCGAGAAGTCTTGCCGACATAAAAGTTTTCGGCGAGTTCCACTTGTAATAGGTGCAAATGAAAGAAAAAAAGGTATTTCGTTATTGGACAAGTTTTCGCTTGTCCCAAAATAATTTAAAACACACTTCAATACAATACAGGACATTGGTTTCGTAACAGGGCAAAACCCCAGACTCCCCCAATCACTAAACTAACCCCCCATATTCGGGCCCTGAATTCACAAACACGGGTAAAAGCTGTTTAAATATATAGATTGGGTACTGTTATGTTAATAAATAAACTTGTAACTGTCGCTTAATAGGAAAATCTCGCCGGGCGTAAAAAATATGGAACATTCTCCACGGTGGCGAGCATTCCTTCCGTTCGAGGACTGTAGCCTACCATTAAAGGCTAGCAAAAAGTGACCTAACTACCATTTAGGGGCAATGAGGGTCAAGCGTCCTGAGTGACCAACCATAGTGCAAGGTCACTGAGGGGCAGGGATCAGAACAAAAATTTTATTCTCAAAAACGTCCAAATTACGATATGTGAAACAACAGTAATCTAGCCGCGGGATGCCAGGCTCGCCTCGTCCCCAACAATTCTGCTCACAGGACTCCGCTAGTGGTCTAAAAAAACTGTGCTGCCCAATAACGAACTAATACAACAAAAACACCGAAGGCAGTCCCTACACGGCTGAGGCGGCCCCCCACCAAGGCTTGTATCTCCTAAAACATTTGTAAACACACGCCGCTGCCGACTACCAATAGGCTTATATTTTAATCCTTACCTCGGTGGTAACGTCTATTTGGCATAATAAATGACATTTTATTTATATATATGAGATACACCTTTTCTACACCTCCTCTCGAGGTGGTGTAAATCACGCCATAATATTGGCCCTGGGGACGTCACGGAAATGGAGTAAGTACGCTTGCTGGATCCACCAGGGAGGGTTGGCGCAGACTTGCAACGAGGGGTAAAGTTTTGGGGTTGTGACGTCATCGATTTGGCGCAGATGTAGCTCCTGATCCAAGAAAGTTTTCGAAAGGGAGTACTCAGACTTACACTGAGATACACCGGCGTATGTGTTTGCTGGGGGCTATATTCAAGAATGCTCGTCAAATCCCCGGGCCCGGGGGAGGGTTTTCCACCGTCGTACCTCCACTGGGAACATCTACCAGTGGATCTGGCCCCTGAACAGTACCAGCTAAAAGTATGAGAGAGAGGAGAGAGGAGAGGAAGAAGGGGAGAGAGAGAGAGAGAGAGAAGGAGGGAGAGAGAGAGAGAGAGAGAGAAAAGGAGGGGGAAGTATGTGGACAATGGGCATATTCAAGAATTTTTCTCACCCGTTGTAACGGTTTGGTATACAAAGAATCAAAATACGACGCAACCGTCGAGCTCAGGGGTGGAGTTTGAGTCAGCTGATTGGCGACAAATTGCACATCCCCCTTCACCCCGCTCTCCACTTTTCCATCGATTTCTTCAGACCATTACAAGGAGAGTTTTCAACACAACCGAGAGTGACAAACCATACACTGTAATGCACAGTTCATCATGTAAGGAAATCAGGTCCAGGAGGCCTTAATAGGTGTGTTAACTTGTGAGGAAGCCGGGCGGCGGCGGGAGAATGGAGGTGGCCATTGTGTGGAGCAGTGGCGGGGGCCGTTCAAATGTACTCGCAAGCATCACTCAGGCCAATTTTTCTGCACCAACGCCTCAGACAAGTGGCGAACACTAACTTAGCTATTATTTAATGTCAGAAATGATAAATTTCACTAGTAAAATGTATTAGATATGTATAAACAGTCAAAAATACTGATGCCGCTTTGGGCTCGCTTGTGTTGGTACGCCTGTCAAATATCCACCAGTCGGGGCAGTTCTTGTAGATGTTACCAGTGGAGGTACGACAGTGGAAAATCTCCACCGGCCGGGATTTGACGAGCATTCTTGAATATAGCCCAATAATGACACAACTTGGCAACCTAATTTTAAGAGGAAAACATGTGGTGTGGTTGTCATGGTAACGAGCAGCGTACTGTGGATAGGTATTGTATGGCTGATCATTTAATTAAAAGATTATATATATATTACCCAACATACATAAAAAGAAAGAGAAAAATGCACTGGTTAAATGTATAGAGAAAAATGTTCATGTATTGAGAGATTTAAAGTTGTCCACATATTTTTGAGACGACACTATGGCCACCTGGCGAGAAGTGAGGTGAACTGCTAACAGTGATACCTCGAATTGAATGGGGTTTCATTTGTTTTGCTGTATGCTCTGCCACTAAATAGCTTGCTTTCTGTGCCTTTTCTGCCACCTTCACCTTTTTCTCAAACCCAAGCCTTTGATGTTTGTTATCTTTCAAGAGTCTTTTAAAGTAATCGATAGGCTTCTGAGAGAGGTGACTATGTTTTGTTGTTAAATGTCTCTTCATTTTCATAGGAGTCATAGATTCATTTGATAGCTCAATGCCGCAAACAACACATTTTGGCTTTGGACCATTTTCATCATCACAGCAAGTGAACCCAAGTCCAAGATAACTGTCGTTATACAGGCGAAATGACTTATAACGCATTTTCGTGACGTTCACCGCCCTGGTTCAGTCCAGTCCGGACCGGGTCAGGGTGGACTGATGGTCGCGAAAATACATCGAGACTAGCCCCGTCCCATTCGTCGTTCCTATTGGCTGGGGGATCGAGTGGGCGGTACTGAACTGAACTGTGGAGGCGGCAGGCGTCCATCTTGTCAATATCCTTTTTGTCGTCCGCCTTTTAACCTGTGCTGAAGACTTTACAACTACCACGCCTGTGATACTTTAGTCTTATGGTCGGCCATCATGGTGTTTCATGTCTTATCAGGAGCACGAGAAGCTCCTGGTCGCCTTCCCCGCTGACTGTAGTGCGCATGCGCCAGTTCTCCCCACACTGGTCCAAGGTGGTCCTGGTATGTGGGCCGGACCGGACTGGACTGGGCTGAACCGTTCTAGACTGCCTCGCAAAAACAGTGACCGCCCGGGACTAGCCCAGTCCAGACCGGGCCAGAGCGGTCGCGAAAATACGCTATTACTGCGGTTACTTTTGCTGGCACGTGTCGTCGTTTTGACCACTCTCAGACCTGGATGGCAAAACTCTCTTTCATCTGTCACTTCTCTTTCTTTGCCCGCTCGGACCTGCACGACTACGGTCACTTTCAACTGTCACTTCACTTTGCCAGCACGGATCTGTACGACTATGCTCATTTTCAACTGTCACTTCACTTTCTTCACTTTCCACACTAGGGTCTGGACGAGAGGACTCACTTTCAACAGTTATTACTGTTACTTCGCCTTCGGTGCCTTCGACACATTTACGTTTTGATTCATGATCAACTGCGACTTTACCGCTATTGCCTTCAGTACACTTTTGCTTTTTAATGAGGTACTTATTCATTTTTTAAGCTTGGACCTCATTAACACCACAACAGCGATACTTACTGAGGCTCACGGCTACACTGGCCACGGGAGGTGCCTACCCAACGCTCTGCCTACGTGTGTTGCCAAATTATACATGTTATTTATCGATCGGGGTTCACGTAAATCACGTCAAACAGTCAAACTTGCATAAAGCCTACTGATATACGTATGCATCAGTTTCTATTCATCATCCTTTTTCCTTTTATATGTCGCTAAAAACAATTCACATGAACGCGTGATAAAACTAGTAAGTTGGTAACTCAGTAACACCAGCAGGGTGCGGCTCAGACTGGTACAGTACGTGTACAGTACTCGTTCAACACGTATTGTGGTGGAAGCGGGAAGTATTTTTTTTAAGCATGAATAACTTATTTATTTATTCTCTATTTCTTACTTTATCCATCTACCCAAAGTACTTATAATATTATTAAAAGGACCTTGCATCTACCTGCCTAGTTACATATTAACTCATTCATTTACGATTTTCCATCTTCAATATAAAAAACAAAAACTGCGACCTCAAAGTGCAAAATACTCATATCTATGAAAAATTACGCGGCACACCTAGGGGATTCCCACGGCGCACAAGTGCGCCGCGGCGCACAGTTTGAGAATCACTGCGCTAACCACTCCGCTACCGCCTCCCCGATGGCAACATTTTTCAACAAGGTCGATCGAGTTCAAATTCAAATTTGACAAAAGATGTCAGCAGATGTGGGGGTAGGACAAAAACTCCGCACGTAAACTCACCGATTAAAACTGAGGACAAAAACTTACCTAAATTAAACAAAAGGTCTTTCTTATTACATTTTGTAAGATATGATTAAAAAAAAAAAAAAAAATATTATATATATATATATATATATATATAGTATATATATATAATATATATATATATATATATATATATATATATATATATATATATATATAATATATTAGAGATAATGATTAGATATGAATTAAAAACCTACCTTAAACTAGATACCGAAATGTTTAGAAACGGAAGATATGTGCATATAGATATAGATATAGATATTGATATAGATAGATATATAGGTACATGTAGATACCAAAGGATTTAGAAACTGATACATTGTCCAACAGCTCGAAGGAATTCTTTTGTTGATTTTCTGCCGCAACCACATCTTTGCATAGGTTTTTTAAAAGCTTCGAGAAAGTAAAGTAGCTTCTTTTGGCTCTTTTCTTTGGAGGTTTGGCTCTTTCATCTTGCAGTATCCTAGTTTTGACTAGGGTCTCATTCTTGCTAATGCTATCAATAAGACTGTATGTAGAATAATGGATGGGAATGACCAACTAGCTTTTAAATGAAGAATTCCAAGTTTTGCACATGTTGTTCGTTTGAGCCTCACCATTTAAGTTATTACTAGGTAATATTCCATATGACGGGCGGGAAAGAAAGTGGAAGCCGTCGAATAGTTACTGGCGGTATTTCTGTACTTTCATTACTTCTAGGAGTCTTACATGACGGCATGTAGCTACTACCTGTAACATATGTTCTATCGAAGATTGAAAGGAGGTCTTCAAGTTCTTCTGGGGTGTTGTCCTGCAAAAATTGCATCCCTTCCTGTTTTTTTTCCTAAGGGGAAAAATGCTAATCCACCCAAAACTTTCCACATAAAAATTGCAATCATCGGGGGTCACGATTTGATTAAAAGGCCCTAGTTTTAAAGTAATGGGCCCCACACCCTTTTTTTTTTTTTGCCAAATTTAAATGTTGAAGGGACTTTAAAAAAAACACCTAATCCCCAAAAAAAATTTAAATTTTCGGGCCCTTTTTTTCCCCTTAAAAACAGGGATTTTTTGTAAAAGCGCGCAAAAAAAAGAAATTTTCCCCCCAAACCCGGGCCCCCGGGGTTTTTGAGACGTCAGAGGAGGAACGCTCCAATGTAAACATCTGTTTTGACACCTGTCGGCAAATTTTAATGTGAGCGATTTTACTCGGTGTCAGACAGTGAATCTGCGCTGTGACCGATCTAGAAAACCCCTGGGTCAAACTGAGCCGAAAAAAGAATACGAGGGACGAACAATGTTTTTAAAGGCAAAAAACAACCCCTTTCCCCACAACAAACCCCCCTTTCAAAACAACAAAGCCTTTTCACACAAAAAACCCCCTTTAAAACAACAACCCCTTACACACAACAAAACCCCCTTAAAACACAACAACCCCTTTCAAAACCAAAAACCCCTTTAAACCCCCCCAAAACCCCCTTTCACCAACAACCCCCTTTAAAAAAAAACCCTTTTCACACAAAACCCCCTTTAAAACAACCCAACCCCCCTTTCACACAAAAACCCCCCACACCCCAACAACCCCTTACACACAACAAAACCCCTTTCACACAACGGTGTCCCCCAATGCGGCCGCGGGCCCCATGCCCCGGGCCGCCTACGGCAATATAAGTAACTTTTAGGGGGCTATAGTGAGGTTAGGGTAGTAACTTTTAGGGGGTTATGGTAGGGTTAGGTTAGTAACTTTTAGGGGTTATAGTGAGGTTAGCTTAGTAACTCTTAGGGGTTATAGTGAGGTTAGGTTAGTAACTTTTAGGGGGTTATAGTGAGGTTAGGTTAGTAACTTTTAGGGGTTATAGTGAGGTTAGGTTAGTAACTTATAGTGAGGTTAGGTTAGTAACTTTTAGGGGGTTATAGTGAGGTTAGGTTAGTAATTTTTAGGGGTTATAGTGAGGTTAGGTTAGTAACTTATGACAAATCTTATGTTTAACATATAGTTATATATGTTAAGCATAACGTACAATAAAACTTATACGTATAACAATAGTTTGCTCCGCGCGACTGCCCTCTATATATGTGGATCATACGGGCGGCCGCATGGAGACGGCGGCCGCATAGGGTGGCGACCCACACAACAACCCCTTACACACAACAACCTCTTACACACAACAACCCCTTACACACAACAACCCCCTACACACAACAACCCCTTACACACAAAAAACCCTTACACACACAACCCCTTACACACAACAACCCCCTTACACACAACAACCCTTACACACAACAACCCCCTTACACACAACAATTGGTGATAGTTATGGTGGTGACACACAGCAACACAACAGCATCCGGTGAGTGAGTGTGTGTGGTGAGTGTGTGTGTGTGTGTGTGGTGTGTGTGGTGTGTGTGGTGTGTGTGGTGTGTGTGTGTGTGTGTGTGTGTGTGTGTATGTGTGTGTGTGTGTGTGTGGTGAGTGTATCACTACAAATCCTTGCAAATTTCAACTTCCCGTTCCAATCTGCCCTAGTCCGCCGCACTAATCTTTTAAACACATTTAACGTTGTCGTATCAGTCGGAAACGTGTGCAAACTTTTATCGAAAGGCACAGCTGTCTTGCTGCACCCATAAAGGATGCATGCATGTGGCATATCGCAAAAAAAATCTATCAGAAACACCCAAAAATCTTCAAGTACTATATTTATCTCTAGTGTTTACGTGCTTCTGGTCAGCGCGGGGAGAGGAGGCCTTCCTCCTGTTACGTCACCGAGCCGTGGCGCATCATCTGCCAGTTGTCAGCAGCGTTTTCGAAGCTCGGGGAATTTACAGATTTTGATTGCGGATTATTAAAAAACGGCTGACTGGATGCAAAAAGTGACAACATATTGTTGATACACTCGATAATGGCTATATTCTAACTACATAAAATCAGGAATGATGAAATGGTCTGGACGATTACTTTAACAATATGAGTTTTTACTTTTTCGTAACATGTTTCAGATAAAGTATCATAAGTTTTCCTAAATCTCTGATCATGTTTCGTAGCATGTTTCTCAAGTAAGGTTTCATAAGTTTTCCGAAGTTTTCTTAATGTTTTGAAACGTGTTTCAATTATTAATCGGGTGAGTTTTTGTCCGCGCCACGTCAGATGTATGTTCGCTAACTACCGTTAGGATCAGTGTATTATATTTTCTTATGTTGTACTGTGTCAGTAGTAGTTGTTGTAGTAGTAGTAGTAGTAGTGGTAGTAGAAGTGGTAGTAGAAGTAGTATAGGGTTGCCATATCTGAACAACCAAAATTCTGGACGCCTCCACTGACACCCATGACCCCACTAACATCACTTAGCTTGCGTTGTAACCTGAAGAGTATTAAATTATATAT
>JACEEZ010000204.1:30390-50390 GCA_016584305.1 Chionoecetes opilio
TTTTTCATTCGTTGTAGTCTTCAGCAATTATCATAGAAATATTAATCTTGTGTTTTTCGATATTTTTATACCTTTCTGATGACTCTTAGTAGTAATATTTCATGAAATCCAAATTGGACTCTTGCTAAATGTAGCGCTCAGCGCTTCGTCCTAAGCCGCCGTCTTAGGACGCGTCTTAAGCCCGGTTCCCACCTTCCCGCTTGTACGGCCGCCGTACAACAACAAAGACGTCACAATGACGTCAGAACAGAGTCTACCGCACCGCCGTACCGCTGTACGGTCGCCGTACAAAGTTAAATTCAAGTCATCTCTCCCGCTCGGCGGTGTCCGCTCGAGCGGAGTTGCCAACTGTGTCCAGTTACCACAAATACCACTCAAGCGGTGATGATGGTGACGTCATTTTTGAGCGGTGTTGTTGTAAGACGGTCGTACAAGCGGGCTGATGGGAACCGGCCTTAAGACTTTCCTCGAACCTTAGGACGCAGGGTTAGGACGAATCCTAGGACGAATCCTAAATCTTTATAAGTATGGGCCCTGCAGTCTACGCTCCCCTAACGTGCGGTCTACAAAGATCCCACCTGACCTGACCTGACCTGACTACCCCATAGCTTTAATGTGCATTTTAACAAGTCCACACCTGACCTGACCTTACCTGACCTGAGTGCCGGGACCCTACTCAACCTTGTAAAATAGGAATGAACGAAGCAATGTCTCAGTATCCTCCTAAAATTCAAGCCAAGAACATCAGTCTGACACACTTAACCCTCTACTATTGAGAGAAGAAACAGCGGTTAAGTTTTTACGTGAAAGCAATCTTCTGGACGCACCACAAAAAGCAGAGCCTTGTCATCGATGTGGTAGTGTTAAGCAAGAAAAAAGAAAAAGTGACGGGTGGGGAATATCGGCCTGTGCTTAATAAATTACTTAAAGTTTAGTTTTTTCTATAATACTCTACTGTATAATAAACAATATCATATAGCAATAGTAAGTTGCAGCCTGAAGTGTAAGAGTGTAGAGTGTAAGTAGCGAGTAAGAAATGTAGACCGCACGCTATAGTGTAAAATGTCCCGGTAGACCGCACGCTATAGTGCAAATGTCCCGGTAGACCGCACGCTATAGTAGCACCAGAGAGTCACTCAGCTGAGAGAGAATGAGGTGACGACTAACGAGAGATCGGAGAGATCAACAACTCCCGAGTATCGTACACGTACACTCGACACGAGTCAACTATCAAGATTCTCAATAAGAGTCTTCTAAGTTGTTGTTTTCAGACTTCTTGTATTTTATATACGTTAACCGAGTATATGCTATGCATGTCAATGCACACACTGGCTGATACGATTATTTGAATGTTAATATGGGCATGATAAGGACTAAAGCCCAGTAAAGTGCTCACGACTCCTCGACGGCGCACCAGTCACGACTTGCTGAGTCATGCGTGTCGGCGCGGTCGTCAGTGGGTCGGCATTCAGGCCCCCAGGACCGTCGCTGGTCGTGTGTGGGAATCGTTGAGAATGAAGCGGCGCCCGGGATCCAGCCTGTGTAGTGCATTGGCTATATGTAGACATATACACTCGGGGCGGGTCTGCCACTCAAAAATTTTACGGAAAAAGTCGGCCCGTGCTGGGACTCGTCGCCGAAGAGTTCCAAGCCTGGCGCTGACCAGCGGGGCCGTGCTGCGACTGGAGCGCGTGTTAATTTTGCGTGGGAAAAGATCAATCTTTCCCACGCTTTTTCCTATCGACGGAGAGAGAGAGATAGAGAGAGAGAGAGAGAGAGAATGAGAGAGAGAGAGAGAGAGAGAGAAGAGAGCCGGAGAGAAGTAGAGAAGAGAGAGGAGAGAGAGAGATGAGAGACGAGAGAGATGAGAGAGAGAGAGAGAGAGAGAGAGACAGAGAGAGGAAGAGAGAGAGAGGGAGAGAGAGAGAGAGAGAGAGAGAGAGAGAGAGAGAGGAGAGAGAAGAGAGAGAGAGAGAAGAAGGAGACAGAGAGAGAGAGGAGAGAGAGAGAGAGAGAAGAGAGAAGGAGATGAGAGGAGATTGTAGAGAGAGAGAGAGAGAGAGGAAAAGCTGAATTTTTTGAAGAATGTATTGATATATTATTATCGGTCATCATTATCCACTACAAATAGACGCAGTGTATTAGGCAGATCTTTATCGATTATATATACTGCTCGGTGCGAGAATGCTTGGTATGGAGAAAGGAGGCCTGCACGGGAACTCGCGCGTGGTTGACCCCGGGAAGTGGCGTCGTTAGGGCTGGCGAGGCGGGACGCGCCCCCCCTGCGTATGCCCCCCGAGATTGATCGATTGAGTAACTTTAGTGCTTTGGCGTGTTATCACCATGTCGAAGTTATGGTAGCGTAAATTTTCCGATAGGACAAAACTTCCTACACAATTAGGGAGCATAGTTTTGTTGTATTCTGTATTCATAGGACCAACTGTATACCTTGTTCTCACACTTTCATGGATCGCGGATCTGGGCTAAGCTGTGGCCGGATACGAAGTCAAGCCACCAGACACCAGCCGCCATCTTGCCATACCAAAACAATACATGGGCCGGCCCAGCAGTGGCGGGGTGGCTGGTGGATTGAAGCTATATTACCACCTAATACCATTAACACTAATACTACTACTACGACATACCACCTACGATTTACTATTTACCACTACAACTACTATTAAACACCTAACTAACTACTACTATAAACTTCCAACCTAGTGCATCGTCGAACCTCCAAGTCATTTATTACGGTGATACAGACACAGGTTGTGGGAGGCCCGTACAGGTGTGAGTGACAGGTGTCTTGCGAGGCCGTACAGGTGTGCAGGTGACAGGTGTTGTTGCGAGGCCCGATACAGGTGTGTAGTGAAGGTTGTTCTTGCGAGTCCGTACAGGGTGTGTAGTGGACAGGTGTAGTGCGAGGCCGTTAAGGTGTGTAGGACAGGTGTGTTGCGAGGCCGCCGTACAGGTGGTAGTGACAGGTGTCGCAGGCCGCGTACAGGTGTGTCGTGACAGGTCGGTTGCGATGGTACAGGGGTTTGTAGTGACAGGTTGTTGCGAGGCCGTACAGGTGTGTAGTGACAGGTGTGGTGATGTGGTTAAGCAGGAGAGAGGCTAAGAGTGCGGTGTTTCGCCCCCGAGTGTGTGTGTGTCTGACCTAAAGAGCGAACGCGCAGTTCTCGTCACTATAACGGCGTCAGCCCGACCCCCGCGGCAAAGGGTACGGCGCGGGCCACGTGGTCCAGTAGAAGCTAACTTCGGGGATTTACAGGAAGTTTAAAGAATAAAAAACCTTTGGCACTAATCAAAAAACCTTTCTAATAAGGTATATTGAATTGAAAGTAGTTCGTTCGTAACCACTGATTTTGAGTATTTTAGTACATACCTGGTTGTCGTTCGTAACTAAGTAGTCAAGTTCAACTCTGAGGCTGAGTGTACGAAACGACTATGGTTCATATAGCTACGAAAACAACTTTTGGTAATAAGGACGAGATGAGTTCGCGGGTCGTTTTCACAGACACAACTATTTTCTTGGACTTAACAAAGGTGCTTGTGCAAATGGAGAGTTTATTTTTGCGCAATCCCCCCCACAAAAAAAAATAATAATAAAATAAGGCAACCAACCTAACCTTATAGGTTCATTGAAACCTACAACTAGATAACCTTAAAGGTATTTTAATGAAAAACCTACCCTAACGTTATAGGTTTTAATGAAACCTACCTAACCTTAAAAGGGTTTAATGAAACCAACAGACCTAGAAGGTTGTAATGAAAAAACATAACCTAGCTTAACCAAAAAGTATACTTTTTTTTTATTTTTTTTCGCAAATAAGTTATCGGCCATTAGAACAAGCACCGCCCACTTATTAGGAAGCGCTATGATCATTTGTAATCATAACCGCATCAGGTCTGTATGCCTTTTGCTCATCAAAACAAGACACGTTGTTAATAGTTGCGTGAGAGGTCAGTGAAATCTGCCTCAGTTGAGCAGAAAAAGTGCCCGTGAATACCGGCTGAGTGGTCACTCTGCTTCCGTCCCCACTAATGTTAAACAAGATAAAAAAAATAGTACTTATATTCATATCTACCTATCCCCAAAAAAAGTATACCATATCACCTATATCTTTAAATAGTAGGTGGAGACTGGAGTGGTAGATGGCTGTAAGAGTGGATGGGCTGGGTGGGGATTGGTTAGATGGATTAAAGAGTGGATGGGCGGGGTGGGGAGTGGCGTGTGGGTGTGTGTGTGGTGGTGTGGGTGTGTGTGGGGTGTGGGTGTGGGTGTCTGGGTGGGTGGGGTTGTGGGTGGGTGTGTGCCAGCAAAACCATTGTCATTACGGGCCGCATCAAAATCAGTGTCGGTAAATCACAAACGACATATAGGCATTGAGTCGGCAAACCTAATGAAGTTATCGGCCTGGCTGCAGGACCGACAAACTGTGCGTTCATGTTGCACCCCGGGCATGTGTCGTTACGTTACGTTGTCTGTGTAGATCTGTATGTCGGCATGCGTAACCAAAATATTGCATACTGAGCCAAAACGGGCCGACATAGCATCTAAATCAGGTGCCAAAGCGGCCAAAACAGCAACTTGTATCGTGCCAAAAGCAGGCCGGATTAGCATCCAATAGGTGCCATAAGAGGGCTACACAGCAACTGAATCGTGCCACAAGCAGGGCCGATTTAGCATCCAAATGGTGCCATAGAGGCTATACAGCAACTGAATAGTGCCACAAGCAGGCCGATTTAGCATCCAAATAGGCCTCAAGCAGGACGACTAGCATTTGGGATAACGCCACAAGCAGGCAGACTTAGCATTTGAAATAGTGCCACAAGTGGGCCAATATAGCAGCTGAATAGTGCCACATAGCAGGCCGACAAAGCAGTTTGAATCGTTTTTTACCTTCCTAATGCCGATGTTAGCACACCGATTAGTACCCGCCCGATAGCTACCCTGCCACACTACGCACGTACGGCCGCTGACGTCACACAGGAAAAAATTGCTACGCCTCCTGGACCAGAACATTATCGGCAGATCGCTTATTTTAAACCTAAAATATATGCTACAAAACTTAACTCCAAACCTATCCAAATTTAACCAAACCTAAACAAACCTTAACTTAACAAATTTAAACATTTTATTTTTTTTTATATGGATAATAGAAAGGTATACTAGGTTACTAAGTTTGATTAGGTTAAGTAAGGCTTGGTTTAGATATGATTTAGGTCTTGGTTAGGTTTAGATAGGTGGGGTAAGTTTGTAGACTTATTTAGGCAAATAAGCGAATCTGATGATAATGTTCTGGTCCTGGAGGCGTGGCAATGTTTTTCCTGTGTGACGTCATTCTGAAGTCGTAGTGCGTAGTCGGGGCAGGGTAGCTATCCGCAGGGCAGCTGTCGGCACGCTTACACCGCCCAACTTTTAAATGAACAAGGTTGTGAATGGAATAACTGTTGCCAGGATTGAATGGTTCTCAACTTCTTACAGTATGAGCTAAGGACCAAGATAGTGCAACAAGAATAAAAATTATCAAATTACTTCAAATCAAGCCCATAATCACTCAGTTCGGCTGCAGTATATCAGTCTTGCCGGGTTGAGGGGGGGGGGGCAGTCTGGCATGCATGCAGTCAGCAATTCAATTCACAATGTGTGCCCCTAAGACACCATCAGGCATGTCTACAAGAATAAATACTGTAAATGAAACAACAATAATTATGTATATAAAATAATTTTTCATAATAAGTCTAATCACTGTAGTGTACAAAAGTGCGAAAAAAAAGTCCAGACAAATGTGGGAAAAAATTTCTATTAAGAACAGGACAAAATAAAACGAAACTAAATAAACAAAACATGAATGATTAAATAAATTAATGAAATAGATAAATAAATTATAATTTAAAAATAAAAAAAATATATATATATATATATATATATATATATATATATATATATTATAATATTATATATATCTATAATATATATATATATAATATATAATATAGATATTATAATAAATAAATAATATTATGGGGAGGGAGGTAGCGGAGGGTTTAGCGTCTCGACTGGCGTCTTCGGTGACCCGAGTTTCGATCCCCTGAAGAAACCCAAAACCTTCTGCACCGTAGGTGGCATAAGGAACACCCACATGAGTGCCCATCAACTCTACCTCGACTGCGAGTGCATCCGGAGGACACAGGGGGCGGCATGAGCCTCTACTCACAGGCGTCAATATACGAATTCTGCCTGCGCACCCGTGCGAGGAACAAACATCAGGACCCTCAAGTGAACTCCAGAGCCTACCATCCGAGCCTGGTCCCACTGCCTACAGCGTATAGCACAGATGTAAAAAAAAAATATAGCTATTATATATATATACTATATATAATATTATCATATATATAATATATGTCAATTTTACTCCATAAAATATAGTTATAACAGGGAAGTAACTTATTGGCTCTTATGGGAGCTGTCATCCTGACTCACGCACTATTCATGTACTAGCTATAGTGACAAGTCATGAATATTGAGATGCTGCAAATCTAAATGTGAAAACGTCCGAGAATTAAAATTGGCTAAGTATCATCGATCGTCTAACTTCAAAAGACATATGGGAAAATCGACGGAAACAGAAGGAAGAAAGGAAAATTTAGCCGATGGAAAGTCTAACAATCTTGTTAAATTAGGTTAGGTTAGGTTTAAGGAATAAATAGATACACCGAAATGTATCAGGAGAAATTACCAGGTTACCTAACCAAATGAAAACATATTAAGACCAGATATTAAGTCTCTAACACCATAGAAATGGGATTAAATAATAGAATTCCCACCATCTGTCAGATGTGCAGGGCCAGTACTGGTGTACAGGTACTGACAGCAGGCATGGTGTCCTATTTCGTTTCATTAAAGATACAAAACATCTTGGATAAAGACCATAGTGCATGCTCACATGTGGGTGCATTCTTCACCATCTAAAAGGCTGATCACAAGTTGCTCTGAAAAAGAAAACTAAGATAGCATTTTCATGATCCGATGCACTGTCATACAGTTTAACATAACTCTTGCAGAGATCTTATTTTTCATACGGCCAATAATCTTCACAAAAGAGATTGTTCAACACAATCACCCTCAATTACACCTTACAATACAATATAGACCACAATCAGTGGCGTACCGAGGGGGGAGCCATGCGGCCATGGCCCCCATCCCCCTTACAAAGAAAAAACCATATAACCAATAAATATATAGATAGCACCAATATAGATATATATCATATATATTATATATATATATATAGAAATATGAGATAATATATAATTATATATAATATATATAATTTTTTTTGTTTAGCAATATATATATATATATCATATATTATATATGATATATATATATATATATATCTATATATATTATCTATAATATATATATATATAATATATATAGATATATATATATATATTATAGATATATATATATAAGATCAATATAATATATATATTATAGCATACTAGATAATATATATATATATATATATATATATATATAATAATAGAAGATAGTAGATAGATAGAGAGATATCGATATAAACAAAATAAACATTATTAAAAAAAAGATATATTGTTTCTTGGGGGGGGGGATATTTCTATGGTTTGATTTTTTCTTCGATTTGTCATACTTTTTATTTTATTTTTATTTTTTCTTTATATTTTTATATTTTATATATTTTTGCTTCAATATTTTTTAAATTTATATATAGATATATATATAATAATATATCATATATATATATATATAGATATAATTATATATATAATAATGATTAATATATGTGATATATAATATATATATAATATATATATATGATATAATTATAGGTATATATAATATATATATATAATAAAAAAAATCATAAAAATCTTAAAATAAAAAATATATAAAAGATAGATAGATAGATAGATAGATAGATAGATAGAATTTAGCTAAACAAAATTAGACATTTATTTAAAAAAAAAATATTGTTTTTTTGGGGGGGATGTCTATGTTTTGTTTTGTTACTTTCGAATTTTCATTACTTGTTTTATTTATTTTTTATTTTTTTTATTTATATTTTATATATTGAATATTTTTTGTTTTAATATTTTTAAAAATTTTTGATATATATATATATAATATATAGATATATATATTATCTTATATATATATATCATTGCCCCCCCCCTTTCAATTTTCTGGGACGCCACGACCACAATTCAAAGACAGTATAATAGATAGACCACAATACAAAGACTGTTAGGCAAATCATAATGGATGAAAAGCTGTCTAAATTTAATGATTACTTTAACACTAGTTGCATTTGTACAAATCTGTGAAATTTGAGAGAGAAATTTTATTAAGTATTCTTATAGTATGCTAAAAACTTGGTCATTTACGAATTATCAGTTTGTTCCTACACCTATTTCTGCACTTTCGGGTGGTCGCATAAACTAAAATGACACTCTACCAAATCCATACGCAATGCAATCTTCCTAGAATTGAGATCAGGCACAGTGTGTAAAATAATAGCCATAAACGAACCTGGACATTGGGTTGCGTAGCCTAACCTGAAGCAAGATAAATAACTGGGGGAGATAACTGCAAAATGAGCATTCGTCCAAATTTTAAAAAAGACCATCATTCTTAACACATCAGAATTACATAGGAATAGAACAATTTATCACATACTCAATTAATGGTGAAAGTACCAAAATATCTTAGAAAAGCTGCTAATGGTGAGATTTACAAGTTTTGTTGAAGACGGTTATACACTACTGTGCTGTAATGTTATTAAAACTGCCAGTAAACCGAGAGCAGGTGTTGCTCTTTAAATGAAAGATGACACTTTAATAAAAGTTGTGCAACATTCTAAAAATACACTTTCAGACGTTGCCTGGAAAAAAACACTCCATTGTAAAAAGTATAAAATAATCACCTATTCAAACCATCAAACTAACTTAATAAACCTAACTTAGCCTGCCCTTAAAACGAATACTAACATAGTCTGGTCCTTAAACTAAACTAAGTTCTAAGAAAAAATTTGTTTGCATCAACATTTCATTGTTACTTTCACACTCGTTTCACCTATAGAAAACAGTAGAAGGGAAAAATACTTGAAAATCAGACACAGATGTTCTAAATATCAGCCCATATATAGTAGGGTCAGTATCTGCTGACCAAAGGCTACATCAGGACACCCATTCATCACAATTACAGTTAAAACTGGCAGTTAGTACAATCCTCTATGACCAAAACTCCTCCTGACATAACTGGGGGGCGCGCCCATCCAGACCCCCCCCCCCCGTAGTTAACTAACCTAGCCTGGTGCAATTGATTACTTCTCCTATTATAAACCTCGCTGGGCGAGGGGGGTGGGGATTCGCCCCCTCCAGACCCCACCATGTGTTATATTCATTCCGTCGGGTTATAGGGATAGAAATGCTGGCAAATTGCAGTTCTAAAACTGAGACGGTTATAAAAAAAAAAAAAAAAAAAAAAAAAATCTCGTGTACTGTACATGCTTGAAAACTGCATTACAGTAGAACCCAAAAACACCAAGTAAACATCTCTCACGTACAAGCCTTATTACTTAAACTCCCTGAAGCGGTACAATTCTAGAGTCTTCCCGCCATTATTAGAGGGGGTTTTCCTCCAGACCTTCACAGATCACTTGTGATATCTCTAACACGTAATATAAAGTGGGGGAGAGCTGCCCCTCACCCTCCTCCCCCCCTTAAACGGCTCCCTGAACCCCTCATAAATATATATTTCATATCGACTCTAGAATTTACATTACTAATTAACTGTGAAAAACACAAACAAAAAGCAGCTCCGTCAGTTCACTCTAGCCTGAGGCTTGTCTGTTTAATAACTCTTGTCAATTGTCTTAATATAGGAGCAATATCATCATCATTCTAAGATGTCATCACCCTTTCCTAACGTACCTTTATAAGTCTTTGGTGGAGTAGATGAAGTCGATCCCTCAGCCTGAGAAGGCCTGTGAAAGCAGTAAATGTAGAGCCGCGGCCGTTTCACTTCCATGGTAAATATTTTGAATATTGGCTACGAAGACAACGGGCGCGAGTGGCAACAGCTGACTGACTGGCTACGGATTCCAGCCACCTAGAATCAACAATATCCTTAATACGAGCTTGCACCCTACCTAAGTCCTTCGGCCCGGCATTCATGTCACATCCACGTTACTAATTATCTTGGGCCGAGTAAGGAAGACTGTGTGGCCTATGTACGAATAACAATAATTGGCCCGATATTACAGTTCACGCGCAGGGCACGACATCGCTTCCTCCGATTTGCCGAACCAGTTGCCCTGCGCCGGTGGCCGAACGTACCCCGGCACAAGCCGACACAGGCCGCATAGCCCAATTGTTGCGGGTGGGTGTGGGGGGTGGGTGGTCGCTGTGTGGGTGTGTCGTGGGTGGTCTGTGGGTGTGTGGTGTGTGTTGGTTTGTGGGTGGGCGTGTGTGTGGTGGGGGGGGGTGGGGGGTGTATGTGTGGGTGTGTGTGTGTGGTGTGTTGCCGTGTGTGTGTGTGTGTGGTGTTACGTCACAGGTGGAAAACGATTTGCCACTTACAGGTCCTATCTGTTTGTACAGGACCATTAGCAGCACAGCTGGCATGACGAGGCGATAAGCACAACCCAGGGACAGCAACGCCGAGCAGGCATAAACAAGGCTTTGTTGGTATAGCAAGACGGCGGACAGTTGGAACCAGTGCCTGAGCCAGGCTTCCGCGATCATGTTAAATCGATCAGTGCCCTGGGACTGCGCACGGAATATCGCCTGGAACAAGGCCTGAAGTCGGAGGGCGCTCGGCTTCATATATTTAATATATATATATATATATAATATTATATATATATATATATATATATAATATATATATGATAATATATATATATCTATAATTCTATATAACGGATCAATCAGACTGGTTTATCAGTATATATGATATACTGAATCTTCGTAAATGTTGGTTTCTTATAATATTATCAAATAAAAAACTGTAAAACCGCTAAAGAAATAGCCATACGACGACGAGAAATATGCATGAACTTAATATCACCTCAACTCTTCGCATTTAAAACTTGCGAGTCAACTTATCATGAAGGGTTATCAATAGAAAGCGCCAATTTATTAGCTTTCCATTGCTATTCGTTATCTGATAAATGAATTAGAACATGCATAAAAGTAGCGTTAACTAAATAAATAAAATCATCAATGGGTAATTTTCCCGATTGATGAGGGATTTCTTTAGTCAACGCTAATTTATACATGGACTATCATTATCAGAAAACGAAAATATATAAAGTAAATAAATACACATCAATCGGGAAAATACTCGATGATGATTTTATTTATTTATTTAACGCTAATTATGCATTAGTTCTAATTCATTATCAGATACGAAATATAGCAATTGGAAAGCTAATAAAATTGCGCTTATATGATACCCTGATGATAAAAGTTGGGACTCGACAAAGTTGTAAATGGCGAAGAGGAGTTAAAGTGAATATTAGTAAGTTTAAAATATTAAGTTCATGCATATTTCTCAGAGTCCAGAGCCAAGTCATATATGAGTGCTTACTTTAGCTTTGACTGTTGATATTAAAGCTTGTCTAGATGTACAGTGCGGGCTTCTCTCCTATCTTTCACAAGGCCTAGGTTGTTTTCACATACGTGTGAGGATTAATACTTATAAACAAGAACTTAGGTACTTTCATCACGAAATTCGCTTCTTTCTGCGGGTTCAGGCAAATAGGGGAATCTAGACATGTGTATGGATGTTCGAGCGAATACATTTCGAGCGGGGGACGATTCGAGGAATACATTTTCGAGCGAAGGACGATTCGAGCGAATACTTTTTCGAGCGGAGGGACGATCGAGCGAAACTTTTTCGAGCGGAGGACGATTCGTAGCACATACATTTTGCTAAAATTGCGGAGTGGCTATTCAAACGATTCGAGGCCAAACTTAGTTTTCCTGAATACGTTTGAGTGAGGAATGAATCTGGCCACTTGTTTAGTCGGAAATATATTTTTGTTTAAGGTGTGGGGGGATCACGCCCCCGCAACCCTCGTCTCAGCTTCTCAACTACATTTAGTATTGATAAGTTTCTTTTTCTCTCGATATCACTGGTACAAACCGAACCCCACCTCCAACCTCACCTAACCTAGTATCATGTAACTAACTACCGTTTCTGGCTGAAATATCGGTAGATTTATACGTTATATAGGCGTTATAATTGCACCTCACTTTTTCATCATAAACGTTTCACACAAACACACACAAAGGGCGGAACAGATAGGCGTACGCCTGTTTCTACCATTAAATACATAGGAGTACAATCCAGGCAGAGGGGAGTGAAATCAGGTTCAGGACCTGTGCGGTGTGGTGTGTGTGGCATACCTGACGTGACATCACTGGTACACCTTTACTGCATATAACACTACGTCGCCAGCTGCAACAATGTGGCCAGCCGCAAATATATTACGAATGATAGCCTCACTAATGATGTGTATGGTCACTGAAGAGGATACACAGTAGTTTATATCAGGAAGGTATAATCTACCCTGTTTCAGCTTGTTTTATGCTTTGTAGCGCACGTTATATAGGTTTTCAATTTCCCTACTCGTTTTTTTTTTGCGCCGACGACGGACGGCGGGAAGACATCTCAGAACAATAAACACAATTCGCGGACCTTAACTTGGTGATATTTTGTAAATTGTTCCATTTATAAAGCCAATAGACACAGGATGAAAGACACAAAATGACAGACTCTCCAGATAGCCACTTTTAACTTTCCTGAAATCTATGAATGTAGAAATGTAGTAGTAAACGCTGACCAAACATTGTAGGGCTACATCGAAAAAAAGTTGTCTGGCGGACTTAATGTTATTACGGAAGCATGTCCAACGACACCTCGGCCCCGCCCGCCGGCCAGGTTGCCAGGCTGAGGGACCAGCCCAATTGTGCTCTTTTAGAAAAGGTGCGGGGAAACGATGGTCGCTGGGTGGCGGTTTTGGGCGGTTTTATTTCAAGTTGCGGATTTTTGTGTTGATTGTCTTGCGAAAGCACATGACACATTTGCACCCGTTCATGATAATACTAAGGAGGATTATCACAACAAGATATAGTCAAGGGGACTATCACGACCTGACTTTGACATGATTAGGACCTCAGGCGTGATCTCTCACGGTCACATCCTACTGGACATCCATAGGAGAGTAATTTATATGGACCTGGGGCTGCCAACACCTTAATTTCATCAACCTCCAAGGCCCAACCCCCATGACCATGTATAAATATATACTGTTGTTTTTATCGTTTTCATTGTTCTTAAATAAACCTTTAGTTGTATATGATAAGTTGTATAAGGAAAGTTATTTTAAAATACGGTTACTATGTTTCACGATATACTATATTTCATTCCGCACCACTTGTTCAAAAATAAAATTAGCTATGTAAGTATATGATAGTTTATTAATTCAGTGTTTTGGAAATACTATTGTGGTATAGATTCCGTTTTAGCGCACTGCCACAATATCTTGCTTAACGACCGGAATAACAGTAAAGTCAGGACAACTTTTTTTCATATGTTACAGACTGTGGTGGCGTTAATAGTTACAATTCTACATCCAGATTTCAGGAAAGTTAGAAGGGCTATCTGGAGAGTATGGTCATTTTGTGTCTTCAATCTGTGTATAGTTAATGGCTATAAATGAACAAATGACAAAAATATCTACAAATTGGGCTACCAACAGTAGGAGTCGCCATTAGTGTTTATTTACTGAGTGTCGTACCGCTGTCGTCGTCGCCCCTCCTTCCCCCCCTCCCCCGAAAAAAAAAACGCGTAGTGAAATTTGGAAACCGTTATACTTGCGATGCAAAGCATAAACAAACGCTGAAAACAGGGGCAGAAAATTGTTTTATACAGTCCATGATATAAACTACTGTGTATATCGTCGTGGCACATAAAAATCAGTAGTAATGCATAGTCTACGGAGTTGGAAATATAGCATGCGTGGTTAGACCGCAGTTCTACGTAATCTAAACTCTTTAAAAGGGGTTATTACGCACAAAACCCCCGTTCAAAGATCAACGACATTGGGCCCAAGCCGTTACCACCTATCGATGATTGCATTTTTTTTTTGCCAACTCTCATCGAAATGAATGTACATTTGCGGCTACCCACAACAGACAGACAGAAACACGGTACTACTATAGTTTATAGATAGATGAAGGCCAGGGCCTCATACTTATAAAGATTTAGAATTCGTTCTTTAGAATCGCTCGAGTCTTAAATATGGCGGCCGGCGTCCTAAATCATTTCGAGGCATCTAAATCGCTAAGACTCGCCCTAATTTCGAGGTTTGGCTAGACAGGGTGTAGGTTGTCCTAGCGAGCAGGGCGGCGGCTAGATGTCCTAAGGAGTAACATGGAGTGCTCACCTACTCCTGAGAACTTTCGTGATAGGAGATTTTACTGGACAAACTGTTGAACATAACTAATCAAGGCGATACCGCTTGGACGAGAAGGGATTATTATGTGACAGACTAGTGGGAGATGAATATAAAGCAACACTAAAAATACGGCGATCAGTGCATGAAAGTCACGAGTGTGTTATTATCACTCTTGAGGTAGTCATGTTCCTCCTGCCTTGATATCATGTATCGTGATACAGATTGAGTGCATCCCCCAACTGTTGATGAAGAATGGTTCATTTTGAGAATAAAAGCGATTTAGAGTAGGCTCATATAAATAAAATTTAAAAAAATTGAATAAGTCGTGATTTATTAAGCCATGGAACAATATCCATATAACTCTATTTCTCTTCCCACTGCCGTAGTCTTGATAATTTTCTTATTTGTTCTTGTATATCTCTTTTAAATATACCAAAACCCCCCCTCTAACCTAACTTAACAGTTTTTGGTTGAAAGAACTAGATTCTAGGTAGTATATGTATCAGCATTATTATTCAATTGCGCCATGGGAAGGAAATTGGGTTTAAAAGACCCAGAATGAAGAAATCTCCCACTATGAAACAGGTTAGAATTGTCAGGCTCGAGGATGACCTAAACCAAAGGGTAAATATTCCGCAGGAGTTGGCGGTTTGTTGGCGGGTGGCCAACCACCCGGACAATCGCGCACCATCAAATTAGTTTTTTTTAACCTAAAAAACTCAACATAACCAAATTTCAAATCTACCCTAAGCAAACAAAAACCTAAACCAAACTTAACATAACCTAAATCTAACCTAACCTAACTCAGCAATTTGGTAATAATGGACGTTGACTTCGTGGTCGTTTTCAGAGACACCGACTATTTTTTCCTGGTCTTCAATAGGTGCATTTTCTAATGGAGATAGTTTTATTTTCCCGCAAACCCAAAGTAAAAAAAAAAAAAAATCACCGAATTTTATGGTACCGTTTCCATTAAAACACTGTATCTCCATCAGAAAAAAGCATTTTAAAATTGGCCGGGAGAAATTAGTCAGGGTCTTATAGGTTTTAATGAAAACTAACCTAACCTTTTAGGTTTTAATAAAACCCCCAAACTAACCGGAAAATCTTAAAAACAAGGTCTCCACGCTAAGCTGACACAAATGTTGGCTCTACGTATTATACATACTGTCTTAAGACATCTTTTTTATTTTTTAAATGAGTGCCGACCCTTTACTTTGTCTACATGGCCGATATTAAATTTCAGCGATCCATAATGTTATATTATTTAGTTTTGGTTGCGGGTCCCGGAAGATCCCAGTAGAAGATGCTCGTAGCCGAAACGCCGTGTGACGAACGCGCATATTTTTGCCACCACTAGGGGCATCTTTTGGTAGCAAAATACCAAAAAATCCCGGGGAAAAAAGGGGTCTGTGTGACACGGCCTTTAGGTTAGGTTAGGGCAGGTCAGGTTAGGTTGGGTTTAGGTTAGGTTAGGTACGTTAGGTTAGGTTAGTGCACAGCACAAGGGGCTCGAAGAGGGGTGCTAGGTTAAGTCTGTAGAGTTTGTCATTTTTAGAATAGAGGCCTCAAATTCCTATCTTCTCTTATGGCCAACAAGCTTGGGGACATGGTGGAAACCTGGGTTTTTGGGTGGGGGAGCACACACATAAGGAAAATATGGCCCCCCCCCCCCCCCAAAAAAAACCCTTTAAACTAGGGAAATTTTCCTAGTTCATGGACTTTATCGGGGAAATATTTCCCTTTTATATGTGTGCTCCCCACAAAAGGAGCACAATCATAAGGGAAAATGATCCCACAAAAAAATCCCAAAACTAGGGAAAATTCCCAGTACATAGATTATCGGGTAATATTTCCCGATAAAGTCATGAACTAGGGAATATCCTAGTTTAGGGATTTTTTTTGGGGGGCCATATTTCCCTTATGTGTGTGCTCCCCCACCCAAAAAACTCCGGTTTCCCACCATGTCCCAACTTGTTGGCTATAAGAAGAAGATAGAGGGTGGAGCCTTTGTTCTTAAGATTTACCCTAACCTAACCACAAAGTATATCTAACCTAACATTATAGGTTTCATTAAAACCTATAAGACTCTGACAAATCTTTCCCGGCCAAGTTTTATTGCTTTTTCTGATGGAGATAGTGTTTTTAATGGAAATGGTACCATAATATTCGGTGATAATTTTTTTTTTTGTTTTTAAATGGGTTTTCGCAAAAATAAAACTATCTCCGGTAATAATGGGCGAGAGTTTCGCGGTCGTTTACAGAGACACCGACTAAATTTTTTTTTGGCCCACAAAAGGTGCTTGCTCTAATGGAGATAGTTTTATTTTGCGCAAAAAAAAAAAAAAAAAAAAAAAAAAAAAAAAAAAAATGAAAAAAAATTAAACTTAACCTAACCTTATAGGTTTTAATGAAACCTAAACCCAACTGTAAGGGTTTTAATGAAACCTAACCTAACCATATAGGTTTTAATGAAACCTAACCAATAACCACAAAGGGATAATTTTTTTAATCTTTTTTTATGGGTTTGCGCAAAATAAAACTTTATTAGAACAAGGAACGGTAAAACTTTGGAAGAAGTCCTTCACCCCCATCTTTTTTTTCTTCCCCCTATAGCCAAAAAGCCTGGGGAACTGGGGGGGAATACGGGGTTTTTGGGTGGGGGAAGCAAATATAAGTGATTTATGGCTCCCCAAAAAAATCATCAAAGTCACTATATGTAAAAAACAACCTAACCTAACCTTAACCACAAAAGTAACTAACCCAACCTTAACCCCAAAGTATACCTAATAACCTAACCTTAAACCACAAAGTATACCTAACCTAACCTAACCTTAACCACAAAGTATACCTAACCGAACCTAACTTAACCTTAACCACAAAGTATACCTAACCTAACCTTAACCACAAAGTATACCAACCTTAACCACAAAGTATACCCAACCTTAACCAAAGTATACCTAACCTAACCTTAACCACAAAGTATACCTAACCCAACCTAACCCTTTAAACCCCAAAGTATACCTAACCTAACCTAACCTTAACACACAAAGTATACCTAACCTAACCTAACCTAACCTAACTGGACTTAGAATTTTTTGAGGCACCTCATATTTCATAGCGGCCCTGTGGGTTAACCAAGGCTGAGCGCACGCTGGAACCTTACAGATGTGAAGTACAATAAGCATACAATACAGTTCGGTTTGTTCATTTCAGTCAAAGCCGGAAAGGGGGAGCTCCAAAGTATTTCCCAAGCACCTATTGTAGGCCAAGAAAAAATAGTCGGTGTCTCTGGGAAAAAGACCGCGAAACTCGTCCATTATAACCCCTATCTCCATTAGAAAAAGAAAACCTATTGTAGGCCAGGAAAAAATAGTCGGGTCTTTTAAAACGACCGCGAAGTCCCGTCCATTAAACCGGGAGTCCTTGACGTATCTCTTCGCCGACATCTCGGCATGGGAAAATTCCCCTCGCAGGACATAGGACATTTTTCCTTGCTTGAAAGAGCTGGCCAAGGATGAAAAATCTTGTCCTGAAAAATATTATTTTTCTCGTCGATAGAGCGAAGACAAGTCAATGCTTGTGTCCTTTTGAACGGAAAAGTTGCATATTGGTACAATTTTCTTATAGATGAATTCATTCGTTGTAGTCTTCAGCAATTATCATAGAAATATTAATCTTGTGTTTTTTGATATTTTTATACCTTTCTGATGACTTTAGTAGTGATATTTCATTTAAACCAAATTGGACTCTTGCTAAAGGTAGCGCTCAGCGCTTTGTCCCAAGCCGCCGTCCTAGGACGCGTCTTAGCCCCAACAGGCGCGGGTTGGACGAAAATCCCAGGGACGCCTCTTTTGTTTGGGGGTTTTTTCACAGCCGGGGCCTCCAAATCGGCGGATGGAAAATCACGGCAAAAAAATTTTTGTAAAAGGGCCTCCGCCGGGTGGGGCCCCGGACCGGCCCGCCCTCCCTCCGGACATAAGGACATTTAAGGTTTAATTAATTTTATTTTAAATAAGGATTAAAATATGCGTTTAATATAGAGGGACTTATCTATTATATGGAAAGTGGCTATAATTATTTATTCTTATTAGATTTTGTCCGTGATTTTGACCAAGTGTTCCAAAGTTTAGTTAGTAAGAATATTTTAGTCCTTGGTTTTCGAATAAGCGACTTTTGGGGGAGGGGTGGTGTGTTTGATTTGAATCTGATAATATTTATATTATATATATTATATATTATTTATATATATATTTTTATATATTTTTATATATTATATATTTATTTATAAAAATTTAAAAAAAGGGTATGCCGTAATTCCAATGAAAAGTGAAATATAGATTATTTCGAATTTGGCAGGGTGTTTTCTTATGTAAAATTGAACTTTAAGGGTGGTTTGTCCTCTTCAACTTTTTGGTTTGAGCACTTCTTGCTATGCAAAAATGGACTTTTATATTTATATGCAAAAAACATAGCTTAAAGTGCGATTTTGCATATTAAGAATTGCTCAAATGCAAAAAAAGGAATTAGATAAAATGTCTTAAAATTTCCCATTTTACATAGGAAATTGGCATGCCAAAGTTGAGAAAAAGAATTTCTGTTATACGGCCTACCCTAACCAGGGTACCAAAATAGTTGGATTGGGTTACGATGGGAGAAAGGACAAGACCAGGGCGATGGTGCCCGACAGCTATGGGAAACTGCACCCAAGGTTGATCAGGGAGGAGCATGTGTCAGTGACAGAGGAGCCATCTGGAAGGTACCTTTGGCACTTTGTACCAGAGGACCCGGTGCCACCTGAGAAGCCTGCGTTCAAGGTGGCTCAGGCTCTCTATGATCTGCTGGTGACATACGACTCCACCGACTCACTGATCGTACTGCAAGGTGACTCAACTAGGGCCAACACGGGGTGGAAGGGTGGTACTCACGCCCATTTGGAGAAGATGCTGGGACGCAAGTTCTTCTGGATTATATGCGTGTTGCACACAAACGAGTTGCCCCTGCGCCACCTTATCACCAGTATCGACGGGCCTACCTCATCTGACACTGGCTTCACGGGTCCAGTGTGCAGTCAGCTGTCCAGCGTGAATGAGATGCAGTACAACGCAGAGCTCAGAGGAGTGCCAGGCGGTGAAGATCTCACGGAGATACCGGAGTATATCCTGGTCAACATGTCCACTGACCAGCAAGTCTCCTACCAGCTGGTCCAGGCTGTGAAGCGGGGCGTTCTCCCGTCCGAGCTGCAGGAGATCAAGTGTGGCAAGGTGTCCCACTCCAGATGGCTCACCACAGCCCAGTCGCTCGTGTACATATGGACCAGAAAGCATGGACTGACTGGCAAAGAACTGAACACCCTGGAAATCCTAGTCAAGTACTGCCTGCAGGTGTACTTCAAACTCTACTACGACATCAAAGTTCACCACAGACTAGAGGACGGCCCCAAGCACATCCTCACGCAGCTCAGAGTGATGAGGTCGCAGC
>JACEEZ010000204.1:52890-67267 GCA_016584305.1 Chionoecetes opilio
CTCCTGTCTTGGCGGTAGGGAGGGAGGGAGGGAACGTCGTAAGGTGTGGATGGAGAGAGAGAGAGAGAGAGGGAAGGTCAGCTGCGACCTGGGGGGGATGCTCGAAAGAGTTACAGCCCGTAAGTATTAACCCTAGGGGCCTTTTAACCTCGTAGCGCCTCTAAGGGAGATGCTACAAACCGTTTTTCTCCCTTGCTACGGGACCGCGAGGCTAAGGGGTGGTCGGGAGCACCCTTAACTCCCTAAGGGAGTAAATTTGAAGCGACAAAGACATCAAGAAACAATAATTACAAGTTGTCATCACTATATTTTATGTTTATTGTGTATTATAGAGCCATTTCCTAGCTTGCCTGTTTGAAATTGTGATGTGTTTATTGCATCATTGACTCCATATATATCTATTGAACATCACAATACCTATACTTGTAATATTCATATCAGGGCAACCCATATATTAATATATATATCGGTCGACTTCTTGAATCAACACGTATAGTTTCATCATACAAGTTTTTTTTTTGGGGGCGGCCCCTCTATAATGATCCGGTGGTGGTGGTGTATCAAATGTCTGACGTACTATAGTCTATTCACTTAAGCGGATGCTTGGGAAGCTGCTCGCTTGCCTAGCCGAGTTTTGTAAGACGTCGCTGATTGCTGATATACTCGGCTGGGTGGCGATGGGGATGGTACTTCCTCGCCGCAACCCAAAACCCTTGCGTGCCTCAGAAAAATATTCATATTCTTGCTTTACTCATCTCTTCACAAGATACCTATTTTTGTTTGCATTCAGTAAATCAGCAGTGATTGTTCAACACAACACGCCGTTCATAACTCCAATAGGGTAAAAAATAAAGTCATGACTGACTATCACCCGAGTAGGCGGACTTTTAGGTTTTCAGTGCATTGAAATGTTTTGTACTACTCCTACCCGACCTACCACTCAAGCTCCCAGATAATATTATGAAAGCTGAGCCTACCATCAAGTGTTCATACATACATTTGCTGTAGATCAATGAGCATAACAAAAATTAAGTAAGACCACACTAATATTAAGATTAATTGAAGGAACAGTAAAGAGTGTTTAAACATTATTTTCTTGCTTAGTTTGCTTCAACTCGCTCTACTCATAAGTTTTGGTCACATTAAATTTTCAAGAACTGTTCAAAATCCTTATAACTTTTCCGCTTCCTGTGGTATGTAAGCACGTACCAATAAGGAAAAGAGTAGGTGGTCAAAATGGCTAAGAAGTTAAACTGTTCCCACAAACTGGTGCCATTTTTTGCCACCACTCTTTCTTATTGGTACGTGCACTACCACAGAAGCGGAAAGTATAAGGATTTTTGAACGTTCTTGAAAATAGGAATTTTGATTCCTTACGAAGGTTTTCGCGCGCTGTGTGGTCCGATCGTTGGACTAACGACCAAAAAAAGATCTTTAAGTGTTTTGTGGCTTCTGGCCTTGGAACCACTCGTTGGATAGAGTAGAGTACCTTGAATAATAGAGTAGCGACAACTTGATTTATGGGCGCCAGCTTGCGACCAGGGGCCTCTTCGTTCACCCTAGACCCGCGGAAGTTCTCAAGGCATGACCCCGCAGTATATCAATGTTATACATGTATAAAGGATATACTGTTATCTTCGGAAATGTTTGTTCTATAGATTATCCCATAAGGCACAGTAAAACACATTAAATAAATTTCAAATATGAGACTCTGAAGAATATGATGAACTTATCATTCACCTTAAAACTCGTCGTCAGGGGGGGGGAGGGAATAAGGGGGGGGGGGGGGGGGGGGGGGGGGGGGGGATGTAAAACTTTGTGGGACGCTTTATAAAATGGAAGATATCATATAAGCAGATTTTATTAGCTTGCCTTGCTATATTTTCGTTTTCTGGTAAATGCAGTAAACATGCAAAATTAGCGTTAACTAAATAAATCGCCGCGTTGGCCCCCGCTCCTCTCTTTTTTTTTCTTTTTTAATTTTTTTTATAACATACATATACATGAAGCCCAAAGGTGCACTGTCGTGTGCTAACCTATCATAAGGGCATATACACATAAATATAAATACCAAAAACTAAAACTAACATTATAATACATATATTCATCACTAAGTGTTTGTTGAGGCACTGTTGCTGTCACTAGTGTCACAGTATCACTAGCCTCGCGGGGTGGCTTCGACAGTCCCACCGAATTTGCCGCCAACTTTACACTCTGTGTGTTCATCTCTTTGGTGTGAGGGACAGTCGGCCGTGAAAATGTTCCACATCCTGGAGCGCGGCCCACAAAAGTACGTTTTTGCTGGCTGGCACGGGACGCGCACCTCCACTGCATCACACTGGTAATCAAAAACCGTTCCGTGCTTCGCGTGGCGATTCTCGGAGGCTGTCGTAACCCAGCCCAGGTGTGGCACTCTTGCACCTGTGCCTTGTGGAATACCACAAGCGCCGCGACGTCCCTGCGGTGTTCCAGTTATCAGAGGACTCACCGGCTCGAACTGGGCTTGGGGCCTGGTGTTCTGGGGGGTCTGCAGCACCACCAGTCCGCAGGGCTCGACGACTGGATGCTGTCCACCTCCTATTGTGCGAGACTGCACACGACTCCAGGAGAGGGCGGCGTACTCTAAGTAAGGCCGTAATCTCGGCCTTGTAAGAGGCAATGGGCCCCCTCCCCTGTCGAGAAGTTAGGCTACCCTTCGCAGGGCAGAGACCCACTGTGAGAGCCTTTTTTGCAATGTGTTTGATGTGGCCCGTCAAACATTATCTCTCGTCCACCGCTACTCCCAGAACCTTGACGGCTTCCGTGGAGTGGGAGGGAACGCCACCAAACCGCAGCCGTCCCTTTCCCTGCTGGCCCTGCAGCAGCGGGAGCGATAAAGCACCATTGCCTGTGTCTTTCTCCGGATCCAAAGTTCACCTGCCAACGTGTACCCCACTCCTGTATAACACTCCGCTGCTGATTGACCTCAACAGCAGCACGCCCACCATGTCATGTCGCGGGTGGAGCAGGAAGAGAGTAAGTCAGTAGCCGAGACTGCTGGCAGCGGCTGGAGAAGATCGTCCCCGTAGATGTTTCCATAGGACTGCCCCAGCACAGAGCCTGTGACTGATGCTTCCCTGGCAGGGACTCAGAGGCTGTCCGTTAACGACGACCTGGAGGGTTCTTCCCTGCAGGTAGTTCCCCAGGAGCAGCAGGAGCACCCTGGATGCTTTTTGCTCGGGAGTTTTTTGGAGCCTCCCGTGCCACACCTGTCCAAAGGCACCTGCTATGTCAGGGCCACCACAACAGTGTCCTGGCCGTCATCTAGGGCGTCCTGCCAGTTTCCGGGTAAGGAGCATCAGCAGGTCAAGGTGGACCGTCCAGGTCTGAAAAACCCAAACTGTTGGTCCGAGAGGGAGGTAGTTGTCGCTGATGTGACGACAGAGTACCTCTGCCACGATCCTCTCGAACACTTTCCCCACCACAGACAGCAAGGAGATGGGGCTCTGGTAGTTTTCTTGGGTCAATCTGGAACGCCTCTTGGTGAACAGGAACACTCGAGCCCTCCTTCCACGCTGAAGGCCAGATGTTTTTCCTGCAGAGGCAGTGAGAGACTGTGGTGAGAGGGACGACAGCTCCCGGGCGCACTGTTTTAACAAATGCGGGCTGACGTCATCAGGGCCAGTGGCTTTTTGGTGTCGAGCCCTCGCGGATATGCTCGACCTGTGCCTGCGTCCCTCCACCCTTGTGGACTGTCCTCTTCACACTGCTGTCCAGAAACGAGGCGGGGGCTGCCGGGGGGCCTCCACTTCATCTTGCAGAGAAGAGATTAGCCAGCCAGCTGAGCCCTTCTCCTTGCTGCTGACAGCCGCTGTTCCGTCCTGCTTGGTGAGGAGAGAATTGAATCTTGGCGGCTGTTCCCCTGTTTGTCCTTAACCAGGGACCACCAAAGTCTTGTTTCCCCGCCTGGGGCCTCGTGTTTTGCGCGCAAGTCCTCCTCCCACTTTTAGGGCCCTTTGCTGGACACCACCATCCTCCCTGCAGGCCGCACCGGTGCAAGGTTCCCTTGTTGCGCCGAGTCGGGTTCCGCGTGAAGCGGAGCCACGCTGATACTTGGCCTCGGCAGCAACACGAGGCAACGGTAGCCAAACCATAGCTGATCCGGGGGCTTGGTGTTAGTCGCGGTGTGGCCACATGGCGTCTCTGAAGGGCCAGGGGCGGAAGTAAGGGCACGCGAACATCATTATCCGCCCCGTCCCGCAGCAAAGTAGCTCCCCCCACGCCGTGTGAACTCGGTCCACTGCGCAAGGAGGCCAGTCCGCCTTATCCCACAACCAGACAGGACGGGAGGGTGTCTCGTTCCTTCCGAGCCACGCCTATCTCTATCTGTGTTATACACAGCGTGGGTGGTCCGAGCTGCCCCACTAATCCCGAGCTGGTGACGCAGAGAGTGTTCCCCCCTGGAGTCAGAGATGACAGGGTCCAGTGTCCCACCCCTGCTCGTGTGTAGAGAAGTCACGTGGTCCGCAAACCCCTGCACAGTGAGGAGGCTCTCATAGGCATGCTGTTCCGGTGGTGGTTGAGGTCGCCCCCACCAAGACGTGCCTGCAGCGGTGCCTCACCATCAGCTCGTCCAGGGCCCATTTAGTAACTGGAGCGAGGAGGGTCCTGACGTGGCGGGCGATACCTGGCGCACAGCAGGATGGCTGTGGGTCAGCCAGCACTACCCGGAAGAACATCCCCTCCATATGGGAGGCGGACCACATCGAGGTTTGCTGGGCTTGCACTCCTTCCTTGAAGCAACAGCCACACCTCCCCCTTTCTCGCTCGGGCGGTCCCTCCTGCTCCATTGGGTGTAGCACGTATGCTCTCTCTCTCTCTCTCTCTCTCCCCCTCTCTCTTCTTTCTCTCTCTCCTCTCTCTCTCTCCCCTCTCTCGTCTCTCTCTCTCCCCTCTCTCTCTCTCTCTCTCTCTCTTTTCTCCGTGAAAGAGAGAGAGAGAGAGATATGAAGGAGAAGAAGAGAGAGAAGAGAGAGAGAGAGAGAGAGAGAGAGAGAGAGAGAGGGAGGAGAGAGAGAGAAGGGGAGAGAGAGAGTTACCAAAATCTTTTTCTACTTATTATATAATATATAAAATATATATAGTATATTAATGTTATATATATTATTATATATATATAATATATATAATATGTAAATAATTGATTATATATTTATTATTATTATTATAAAGTAGAAAAAGTTTTTTGTTACTTATCTCTCTCTCTCTCTCGCTCTCTCAAAATCTCTCTCACTCTATCTCTTTCACTCATATTCTCTCCCTCCCCCTCGTCTCTCTCTCTTTTCTCTCTTCTCTCTCTCTTTCTCTTTTAGGGAGAGAGAGAGAGAGAGAGAGAGAGAGAGAGAGAGAAGAGAGAGAGGAGAGAGAGAGAGAGAGAGAGAGAGAAGAGAGGGGAGAGCGGAGAGGGGAGAGAGAGCGGGGCCAACGCGGCGATTTATTTAGTTAACGCTAATTTATGCATGGTTCTACTGCATTTATCAGAAAACGAAATATAACAATGGAAAGCTAATAAAATTCTGCTGTTATTGATATCTTCCATCTTATAAGCTGTCCCTCAAAGTTTTACATGACGACGAGTTTTAAGTGAATGTTAAGTTCATCATATTTCTTCAGAATCTCATAATTACCTTTATTTAATGTGTTTTACTGTGTTTTATGTGATAATCTTATAGAACAAACATTTCCGAAGATAATAGTATATCCTTTATACATGTATAACATGATATACTGCGGGGTCATGCCCTGAGAACTTCCCCGGGTCTTGGGTGAACGAGGAGGCCCTGGTAGCAGGATGGCGCCCAGTAGCGTTTAACATAGGGCCTATGAATGACGGTACCCTCTTATTACAGAGACACTAGGATAGAGGAATGGACACCTTTGTCGTGGCTTTGGACATCCCCGGAGCCTTTGACAGGGTGTGGCACCGAGGTCTCGCTGCCAAGCTGAGGAGTGTGGGAGTGCGGGGAGTCTCTTTTCCTTTACCTTGAGGCGAATTTTGGTGAGGAAGCCGTAAGAAGCCGACTTCTGGCAGCTTGCGTTTTCTGTTAACTCTAGGCACTTTTCAGAAGCCGGAGGAAGTGAGTCCTGGGCCCCGCTTCTCACGGCTTCTCACGGCTTCATACGTCACGATACGTGCCGTCAGAGATAAACAACACGTGGCGGTGTTGCGCGAAATCTTATCAGTGCGAAATCCTGTAGACCCCTCCATTCATCTATCGTAGCTATTTCACTAATTTTACAGCTTAACTGCTGCCCCGATACACGTTACAGGCAACATCGAGTCACTAGCTTCCCATGTGAACACTTACAAGTAATAATAGTTGATAAAATGTCTATCATATAACTATGATGTCTATCAATAACTATCATCGCCTGTTTATGTCAGTATTTGTTTAGTATTTATATACCTTGTGTTTATTTATTATTTTTTCTGTGTTTTCCCTCTCTCTCCACACCTTTGCCCAAAAAGCTTTTGCTTGTAAAGGGCTGTTTGCAACCCCATATCCTGTTATAATCATTATAAAATATTGTAAAATGGCAAACATAATAAAGTGTTAAAGTGTTAAAGTATAAAATAATACATGATAAAAACCATACTCCTGACTGTTTTTGACGTGGATAATTTAAGCTTTTGAGTAACTATTATTACTTGTAAATGTTCTCATGGGAAGCTAGTGACTCGATGTTGCCTGTAACATGTATCAGGGCAGCAGTTAACCTGTATAACCAGTGAAATAAGAGCGATGAATGGAGGTTTACAGGATTTCGCGCCTTGACAATATTTCGCAAAACAGCGGGACAGGCGGAACTAGTAAAGAGTGCTCACTGAGCGCAGAGAACTCGTCGTGTGGTCCCGTCATGGGAAGGGAAAGGTGACATTTAACAATCTGGCCCAAGGCTTGTGTGATGTACATAATATAAACTACTGTGGATGCGTCTTCAGTGGCACATACAAATCAGTAGTAATGCTAAAATTCGTAATATATTATGGGCCAGATTGTCAAATGTTCTCTTCGGTGAAGAATGTCTTCGTCACGTAATTTGGTACCGTCAAACTGTTTTGAGCCGCGAAGGATATCGTCGCACCGCGGTGAAGGTAAACAAACGAAGACATCGCACAGACCATATGTGCGATTGATTGCCGGCTGCTGCAGGAGTTGGTGGTGACAACCAGTTGCAGCAGCCGGCAATCAATCGCACACCATTCGATTCGCTTATTTTACCTAAATAACTCTACAAAACATAACCTAACCTAGCTATTATTATATGAAAAAATTATTATATGCAAGGAAAAAATTGCGGTAACAATGGACTAGGACTGCGCGGTCTCTGCATGGGCTGCAAATGACCCCCGCCCCGCATTCGCCCGCTCGCAAGCCACTCTGTGGTCCACTCTGCCTCGCCCTGCTGGGAGGATTATTACCCAAACCTAACCGAACATAACCTTCTAACGGGAGGGGCTCCTTCCCCCTCGACCCTCTGACGAGAATATATACACATACCAAAACTTAACCTCAGCTCCTAAAGGATGTGCCGGACGTGGAAGGGTGTGCCTGTATGCACTATTAGACAACTTTATAATTTCTTCAATATGTATATAAGTTTTAAAGGTAACGCACGCAGAAGTGGATTAATAATGCACATTATACTTAGCAAAAGATAATTAAAAAAATGTCAAATGGTAACGGTGGTAGCGACTGCGCAGTTCACGTCCACTATAACCCATTTAGCCAATATGAACGCGTCTTCATCTGTCGCTGTTCTCTTCTAATAACAATAACCTTTTCTTCACCAGTAGCTACGTATGTTAAAACATTAACAACAAATCCCCATCTCAAATTGCACTGTCAACGCTTCATCTTTGGGTTAGGGTTGGGTGAAGCAGTTGGTTGCCCCATCTGTGTGCTATATGTGTTGTCAGTGTTCGACGAAGAGGTCTAACCAAATGCCAGTTTGGTTCAACAATATAATTATATATATATATATCTATATTATATATATATATATATATATATATATATATATATATATATATATATATATATTATATATATATATATATATATATATTTGACAAAAAATGCTGATTTCAAGAATGATTGTCAAATCATATTAAAGGACACTAATTTTATTTGACCAAATACCAATACAGATCGGATGAACCCCTTCACAGCAATGAGTGATGCTGAATTTGTTGATCGATTCCGCCTCAAAAAAGCTTCCATGTCTGATCTCATTGAGGAAATTAGAGATCAACTTCCTGCCGCAAATGATTTGAGAGGTAATTTTTTTCAATCAATACAATTTAATTTTGCAATGCTGTTATTGAAATTTATACACTCTGCATATTGAAACTACTGTGCATCTTATTTCACTGGTAAGCCAAAAAGAACCCATTACTTTCATGATGTGGAGATCATATTACTAGTGCACATGAGTGGTTTGCTAAAGCGGTATGTATTTTCTCTCCCAACAGGATGTCCTGGGGCATTATCACAAGGAGTCATATATGGAGATGTTTCATATTTTCCTCCCACCCATTCCCAGGCTACATAGGTTTCTCTATAACCCCTCCCCTTTATTATGCTTTGCCATAGTGCCATATGACCTCTGATGTCTGGCAGTTTCCCTTTTTTAACATTACTTACTTACTTGTTATTTTCTTCATAGCTAATTACATGACTCTTGTTGTATGAAGACTTCTTTTCTTTTTCAATTTTTGGTGCATGAGTCAATACCTAGTAACACATTACTATGTGATCGTTAAATTTTCCTGTGACATGGTGGTACCTTTTCAGATGAAATTAAACTAATTTTCTTTTTATTGATATGAAGCACTGTCTAGTAATACAGTCAGCTACCACCAGATGTATGATTATTGTATTTTTTCTGTATAAATCATCATTAGTAATAATGTGTAAGTGAAAATATTATTAAGGGCTAGCATATAGTTTCCTTTTTCTTTTCCTTACATAAAAAAATAAGAAAAAAAGGAAGCTACAAGAGGCCGCGAGACCTACACTTGGTAGTTCCTATTACATTTTTTGCAAATGTAGCCCCGACCTTTCCTCTTATGTGTTAGTATGATGTACAGCATTCTATCAATCCATTATATTATATAACCTTGATCCCAAAAGTCCACCTTAAATAATTTGCACCATAAAATTAATTGCAACCCTGCAAATGTAGCCCCGACCTTTCCCTTATGTGTTAGTATGATGTACAGCATTCTATCGATCCATTACATTATATAGCCTTGATCCCAAAAGTCCACCTTAAATAATTTGCACCCGAAAAATACGTCTGAATAAAGAAACACGTCTGCTGTGTACAACATGTTACAGTTTATTTAATATTTCCAGTTTTCTTTTTGCTGTTTTGTGCTTTATTTTTTATTCCTCAATTCTGATCAGCATATCTTCTATTTGTAGTTCTACAAGATATGCCTTCCTCTCGTTGATCTTGCTTACATCCTCGTGTCCTTTTTCCTGGTCATATGTGGCATATGCGTCATCGTCGTACAAGGCCTCCCGGATCATGCCAACCAATAGATTGCATTCTGCTGCAGAAATGGGGCTGGTCCTGGCCGGTCCGGTTCCCTCTAATGCTTCCATGATTCTAATGATTTGCTGAGAAAAAAAAAGGTAGAAAGTAACATTAAAATCAACCGTCAAGAAGGATAAATTACAGTACCTTAATACCTGCCATATAACAAAAATTTATGTAATAGATCACTGTTCACACCATATTAACAATTTGGGTAAAGATTAATTTTATTAACGTTGCCATATCTCGTTTACTACTGTTAGGATGACCATAATATCTGTTACAGCATGGAGTGGTGTTATTACCAACTTCTGGAAATCAGTGAAAAATGGCTTATTGACATTGACTGAATGACGATCAGCTGGGAGGATCCAGGCATAAACCAAACATAAACCTAGGTCTAGGTAATGTTTTATTGAGTTTATTACGTTAGATTACCGAGAAATCTTGTTTGGCATCGCCCGGCTCCTCCAAACTGATCGTCAGCCAGCTCAGGCGGCGCGCCTTTCACTGCCTCACCTCTATGGAACTGTCGCCGATAGGAATTCTCGCAGAAACACCAACCGAGAACTTTCGCTGACATTGAACTTTTTGGCGACAGTTCCACTTATGATAAAATGAAAAGTCAAATAAAAACTATTTCATTATTGGACACCACATTTTATGTTTGTCCCCCCAAAAAAATTAAAGTTTGACATTGGTAACGTAATCCTGACCTAACTATGGGGCTACGCCCCCCCAGACTCCCTCGCTTGTTCACGAACCTAACCGAGACATTGGTAAACTAGCCGACATAAGCTAACCTACCTGTTCAAGCTGTTGCTGGTATATAATCCCTGAATGTAGAAACCCTGTTAAAAGTGGATTAAATGTACCTATATAATTGCAGGTTATAATGGACAAGAACTGCGCAGTCGCTACCGCCGTTACCACTTACGTTTTCTCTATTATGTTTTGCTCAGTATACTGTGCAGTATTAATTCACTTCAGCGTAACCTTCAAAACTGTTATATATAATTTTTATTAAAGAAATGATGCAGTTGTCTAATAGCGCGCACACACACACCCTCCCCGTCCGAAGGACCACAACCCTTTAGGAGGTTAGGTTAAGGTTAATAACACTGGGGAACAATTTGAAAAAAATAATTTGTTGAGTTAGATTTTTCAGCTTATTTAGACTAAAATTGGCATGCTGATTCCAAATCTGTAGTCAGTTTTTTTTCTAGCACTCAAGTTTTTTTTTCTCCACAGCTTACCCTCCAGATAAGCAAAATTCCACTTGTGAGCCTCATTCAGCCTCATTCAGCTGAAATTCCAGTGCCAGTTTTCGAGCAACTACCTCCTCTAGAAGATCTGAGTGATGTTGAAGAACGCAGTGACAGCAATGATGCAGATTTTGACATTCACGAGGATTCAGTTCGTAGGGGATTTGATCAGCACGAGTTGAATGATTTAGCACGTGATTTGGGCCTATCCAAAAAAGCTTCAGAAATACTAGCATCAAGACTGAACGAGAAAACATACTTGAACAAGGAGTGAAGGTATCATACTTTCAAACCCCTAGAAAGTACATTTCTGCAGTACTTTCGAAGGGGCCAGCGGTTTTTTTGTTTTGCCATAACATTCCGGGTTTACTGAAGGAATTAGGGCTTTCAATCTACAATCCAAATGAATGGCGTTTTGTTTATTGATAGCTCAAAGCGGAGCTTGAAGTGTGTCCTTCTACACAATGGCAATTTGCTTGGCGCAGTCCCTATTGGGCATTGGGGTCTGTCTTCGTGAGATATGGAGATTAAGAGAGTCATTGAGTTATTGAAATTATGACAAACACAATTGGGATCATCTGTGTTACCTTAAAATGGTGTCCTTCCTTTTTTGGTAAACAACGTGGATACACAAGTATCCCTGCTTTCTCTGTATGTGGGATAGCAGAGCTCGAGAGAAGCATTTGGTTCAGACGAATTGGGCCTCCGAGATCTTATCTTAAACCTGGAGATCCTAACTTGTACATGAGCCACTTGTTGACAGGAAGAAAATAAATTTCCCCACCTCTGCACATAAAACTAGGTCTCATTTAAACAATTTTTTAAAAGCATTGTCAACTGATGGCGACTGTTTGAAGTACATCATCTTGGCATTTCCCTGGGCTGTCAATTGAAAAATCAAGGCCGGGTGTTTTATGGTCCACAAAATTTGAAGCTCATCAAAGATGAACATTTCAACGGTACTATGTCCAAAAACCCTTTAAAAGAATGCTTGGCTATCTTTCAAAACGTGGTCAAGAACTTTCCCTTTGGGAAAAACACGTGCAAGTATTACACAGAAATTGTTCGAAAATATTGGAGAGCTACAAAGCGCTTGGTTGCAACATGAGTATTTAAAATACATTTTTTTGCATAGCCATCTTGCCAACTTTCCGGAAAATCTTGGTGCTGCTAGCGACGAGCAAGGTGAACGATTTCACCAAGATTTGAAGGTTATGAAGAACGTTACCAGGGTAGATGGGATGTGCATATGATGGCTGACTATTGTTGAGCATCAAACGCGATAGTCCTCAAGTTGAACACTCCAGAAAAAGCTACAAAAGGGAAATTTTTTAAACCAAAACCTGCCCCAAAAAATTATACCCTTTACCCTTTTCCCTAAAAACATAATAATTTTTAAATAAACATTCTTTTTTCATGCCTTTTTCTTTCTTTTTTTCATTGTATGTTAACTTTTGGGAAAAACTTTTTAAATAAGCCTGTTACTGTTAGTACCCGTTTTTTTTCATATTTTTTTTAAAAAAACCCAAAATCCATTTTCCCAAAAATTGACGGGTGGGAAAAAATGAGATTTAGTTTTTGGGTTCAGCACCCCAAAAATTACTTAAAACCCAAATGTCAGACCCCACTTAAAAAAAAATTTTTTCCCCAGTGGTTTTTAATTTTGTCCGGGAGCTCGAGGGGGGGATCCCCCATTTAGAGGAAGGTGGGGTCGGTTTTGTAAAAAAGTTTGGGTTTTGTAAAAGCCAGTGGGGGTCCCTTTCTCAAAAAAGGGTTTTAAAATCATTTCCAAGGGTTATTATAATTGCTGTATAAAATTTAGACAAAAAGCCTCCTAAGACCCGCTATTCTTTTGAATTGGGAGGCAAACCCTTTACAACTAATTATGAAAAGTCAAACCCGGTATTAAAAGGAAAAACCCCAAAATCAGTTACGGTACAAATCTACTGTTTCTTTTTCTGAAACAATTAAAAACTGGGTAGAAACAACTTGTGTACGAAAATCCCCCCAACCCTTTGGAGGTTAGGGTTTAAAAATCCCCCCCCCGGATAGGTCTGGGGCAGAGCGGGGCCATTTACGGCTGGGGGGTGGGCTGGCAATGTGTGGGTGGTCCTTTTTTTTTCGTACAAAATTTCGTTTACTTCTCTGGTTTTTTGAGACGAAGGGTTACTTTGTTTTTAAAAACACAGCTAAAAAGTAACAAAGCAAAGAGGAAAGGGCTTCCCTGCTAAAATTGGATTTAAAAAGACTGGACTCTGCTGGTTTTTGTTGAATGGCAAAATGTGTTTTGAAGTCGACATATTCGCCCTGGTGTACAGCCGTTAAAATAATCACAGTCCCCGAAGTTGATTAGTCTTCCTCAGGGAAAGGGGAAAAGGTGAGGCGGGTGACGGCGGGGGCGATGAGAGGGTGAACGGGGGGCCGGGGGGCCCGCAGGCTTGGGGAGGTCAAAAGGGTGACGTTCCGGGGGATTGGGGTTGACCACGTAACGTTTTTTCCCGTGGGAGTGGAAGCGAGGACATTGCAGCAAAGGGAAAATTTCTCAATGGACTCCGGGACGTTCCTGCAACCAGGGGCAGTGCGGGTCGGGCGTGAGCTGCAGACGATGGCAGGTGTGCCGTTAGTGTTTTGTTGTTTGTTGGGATTTTTAAAGGGGGCCTTTGTAGGCTGTGGTGCCACACCTCTAGTGCCCCGAAGGTGCAGGATCAAATGAATCAGCAGGTTAGATCCTGTGCATTTGGCCAGACTTCTGTAGGAAGGTCCTGGTGTGCTTGAGGATTTTGAAGGCCAAGCTAGTGTCTGGAGAGCCACCCAAGAGGTCGTCTAGAGTTGGTCCTTGGAGGAGGAGTGGATAAGTGATTGGAGGAGTGCCGTGCGGTGGGAGTGGTGGCGAGGAAATTGTAGGAGGAGGGGTTCAGGTGTGTCCAGGTATGTGGGGCACCAGGGGCATTGAGGGTCATCAGTCATGCCCAGTTTGTGTTTGGTGAGAGTTGAGGGGTGTGGCCAATCCGGAGTCTGGGCCCATACTTATAAAGATTTAAGGATTCGTCTTAGACTCGCTCGAGTCTTTTAAATATGGCGGCCGGCGTCCTAATCATTTCGAGCGCATCCTAAATCGCTAAGACTCGTCTAATTCGAGGTTTGGCTAGGACAGGGTGTGAGGTTCCTAGCGAGCAGGGCGGCGGCTAAGACTCGTCCTAAAGGACGTAAACATGGAGTGCTCCACCCACTCCTGAGAAACTTTTCGTGAAGGATAGAAAGTACTGGACGAAATTGTTGATACATAACTAATCAAGCGATACCCCTTGGACCGAGAAGGGATTATATATGTGACAGACTAGTGGGAGATTTAATTTGGTTAGGTTAGGGCAGGTCAAAGGTTAGGTTAGGTTGGTTTCGTTCGTTAGGTTAGGTTATCACAGCACAAGGGGTCAAGAGGTGCTAGTTAGGTCTGTAGAGTTTGTCATCTTTAAATAGAGGCTCAAAACTCCTATCTTCTTCTTATGGCCAACAACTTGGGGACATGG
>JACEEZ010000204.1:68530-78530 GCA_016584305.1 Chionoecetes opilio
TGGACACCACATTTAGTTGTCCCCCCAAAAAAAAAAAGTTTGACATTGGTAACGTAATCCTGACCTAACTCTGGGGCTACGCCTCCCCAGACTCCCTCGCTTGTTCACTAACCTAACCGAGACATTGGTAAACTAGCCGACATAAGCTAACCTAACTGTTCAAGCTGTTGCTGGTATATAATCCCTGAATGTAGAAACACTGTTAAAAGTGGATTAAATGTACCTATATAATTGGAGGTTATAATGGACAAGAACTGCGCGGTCGCTACCGCCGTTACCACTTACGTTTTCTCTATTATTTTTTGCTCAGTATACTGTGCAGTATTAATTCACTTCAGCGTAACCTTCAAAACTGTTATACATAATTTCTATTAAAGAAATGATGCAGTTGTCTAATAGCGCGCACACACACACCCTCCCCGTCCGAAGGACCACAACCCTTTAGGAGGTTAGGTTAAGGTTAATAATCTGTCCGGGAGCTCGAGGGGGGCAGTCCCTCCATTTGGAGGAAGGTGCAGTCAGTTCGTACATCAGTTGTTTCGTATACCAGTAGAGTCGTACATCAAAAAAGGTTACTAAAGTCAGTACCAGATTATTATAATATGCTGTATAAATTGAGACAAAAAGCTCTCCTAAGACTGCTATGCTTTTGAATTAGGAGGCAAAACTTGACAACTAGAGTTATGAAACGTCACCAGGTATGTAGGTACGTAAAAACTCAAAATCAGTGTACGGTACAAATCTACTGTTTCTTTACTGAAACAATTAACAACACCTGGGTACGAAACAACTTGTGTACGAAACTCCCTGTAACGTTTGGAGGTTAGGGTAATAATCCTCCCGATAGGTCTGGGCAGAGCGGACCATTTAGCGGCTGGCGGGTGGGCTGGCGAATGTGTGGCTGGGCACTTGTTTTCGTACAATTACGTCACTTCTCTGGTTTCTGAGACGAAGGATTACTTCGTTAATACACAGCTAAAAAGTAACAAAGTCAAAGAGATGGGCTTACCTGCTAATAATTGGATGAAAATGACTGGACTCGGCTGTGCTGTACAAAAGAGCGTACGATGTAAACAAACCACTCAGTTTCGAGTCAGTTGAAGGTCGCGTAGCGCACAGACGCGGCATACAGACTCCTTCCGACATACCAACCTTACCGTGACGGGACTACACGAAGGGAAAAGCCGCGGAAGGATTCGACGTTGCCCTGGTTTCCCGTGTAGCGCAGAGAACTCGTCGTGCGGTCCCGTCATGGGAAGGGAAAGGTGACATTTAACAATCTGGCCCACAGTGTCATGGCAGATGAGGCACAGGGGCTTAACCTTTCGTTCGGCAAAGAAGTAGCGCGCCCACGCGCTGTTGAAAACACGCTTTTCATCCTCGCACTTTCGTTTCTTAAAAGGGGAAGCCATCTGCAAAGAGAAAAGAAGACTTAAGATAAGAAGACTAAACTCGTATAAAAATATACTTAACCTAACCTCCTAACCTGAACTAACCAATTAACCTAACCTAACCTAACCTAACCATAACTTAACCTATCCTAAAACACGCTCTTGAGAAAAAAGATGTTGCAACACACGTTTGGAATGATGGAGGGCCAAAAGGAAATGAACTGGCGGGCCGCACGGAATGGCCTCGCGGGCCGCGGGTTGGGGACCCCTGTTCTAGAGTCCTTTCCCGCCCTTATTAGTAGACTTTTTTCCTCCAGAACTTCACAGATCCCTTCATATACCTCTAAAGTGTAATTATAAAGTGGGGGAGAGATAAAAAAAAAGGAAAAAATATTACTAACATAACCTTACCAATCAATCAATCAATCAATCATTGGGGACATACGCCGGGGGGCGCGTCGCCACGCCACCCTACGACGCCACTCCCGGGGATCACCACGCGCGAGTCCCCATGCAAGCTTTCTTCCCATACCAAGCAACTCCCGACAGGAAACATCAACTTGCCCCAGCCACGAGCCTTGTGGGCACCCCCTTGGCCTCCTCCACATCGGATTGTCTCGTACAGATACAACCCGATGGGAAGAATTGGTTTCAGGGTAGCGTGCCACATGCCCATATAGCCGAAGTTAGCGCTGACGGACTATGCAGGTAATAGGCCTCGATTCAGTCTCACGGTGCAATCGCTGATTTGACACGTAATCATCCCAGCGACACCCCATGATTCTGCGAAGACATTTATTACCAAAGGCATCGATTCGTCTCTTCAAGTCGCTATTTAGTGTCCATGTCTCACAGCCATAGAGTAAGACAGGGATCACAGGCGACTTGAAGATCCGGATCTTTGTCCTCCTGCACAGGTACCGACAACGCCAAATACTCCTGCTGAGCGAGTCCATAACAGCGTGGGCTATGCCAATCCGCCGTAAGACTTCTTGACGTGACCCCCCGTTATTATGGACTGCGCTACCAAGGTATGTAAAACTTTCCAAGATCTCTAAATGTCCTCGCCGCATGCATGAACAGACTGTACTGTTTTATCTATTAAGCCTCCAAACACCTGGATCTTGGTCTTAAGCCAGGAGACCTCAAGTCCCAAAGGATTTGCCTCCTCGTGCAGCGCCTCGAGAGCCATCATCAGGACCTCCAGTGACTCAGCAAAGATTACTGCATCATCGGCAAAAACAAGATCAGTGATCTTGGTGTTGCCGTGGGATGCTCCACAATCACTTTGATCTACAACTTTGCCCAATACCCAGTCCATGCAAGCGTTGAAAAGTGATGGGGCAAGGACGCACCCTTGCCATACTCCTGTATTAACAGGAAAGAAGCTGGATACACCTCCCCCACACTTCACAGCACAACCTTACCTAACCAGGTAAAATTCTAGTTCTTTCTCGCCCTTAGTTCTCGCTAGGAGGTTATTGGTGAGGTTATAGTGAGGTTAGGTTAGTAGCCCTAATATTATTTTGGTGGGTCCAGGGCGGGGGTAATATAGAGGGGTGGGGGGGTTGAAAGAGGCATCTCTCCTCCATTCTATAAATGCGTTTTAGAGGTATCTGAAGGGATCTGCTAAGGTCTGTAGAAAATAAAACCACTAATTTAGGGCGGGAAAGGACTCTAGAATTTTACCAAAATAACGGACAAAAATTTTCGTGTTTATCATTGTTTTTCGCACACAACACTTTTATTGCTAAAAATTCCGCAGGTGTTGGTTACGCCAACCAGCCGCGGCAGCCGGGCAATCTCGTACCATCAGATTCACTTATTTAACTAAATAACTCTACAAAACCTAACCCAAACCTATCTTAAACCTAACATAACATAACCTAAACCCTGGATTAAAGTATTTCTCACCTTTCTACTGTTTCTATAGGTCAGAACGAGTGTGAAAGTAACAATGAAATGTTGTGCAAAGTGCTAACAATATTTTTTTTCATAGGCTAGGTTAGGTTAGTTTGAGGGTTAAGTTAGGTTAGTTCGAGAGTTACGTTAGGTTAGGTTAGTTTAATGGTTTGATTAGATCATTATTTGATGCTTTTACAAATGGAGTGTTTTTTCCAGTCAAAACTACTAAAAAGTGTAATTTTAGAAATTTGTCATCACTTTTTTGAATTGCAAAAACACAGTTTTTTGAGGTGTGCACAGGAAAACACTATCTCCATTAGGAAAAACATCACATATTAAGCGAACAAAATTTGAACTTGTCTGAAAATCTTACAGCAGTCATAAAGTAAATATTTACCGAATCCAGACACAGTCATGTTCTAAATATTAGCCCCAAACCTAAACGTAACCTAACCTAGCTATAATTATATATAAATAAGTACTATATTTTTGGTTTCCACAAGTGAATAACTCCTGCACATACTGAGCCAAAAATGATGGAGGACAAGTAAGCTGCAAGGCCTGGGGATCCCGCCAACTCCCGCGGAATATTAACCCTTTTATTTTTTGATAAGTTGAGACATGTTGGTTATAATGAACGAAAACTGGTGGTCACTACTGCCGTTACCACTTACGTTTTCTGTATTATTTTTGCTCGGTATACTGTGCAGTATTAATCCACTTCCACGTAACCTTAAAAACTTTATACATATTGTCTAAATGATAAAGTTCTCTAATAGCGCATGCAGACACACCCTCCTCGTCCGGAGGCCCCCCCACCCTTTAGGAGGTTAGGTTAAGATTCGGCTAGGTGAATAATCTCGCCGGGGGGTCGAGGGGCATGGAGCCTCCCCGTTAGAAGGTTAAGTTAGGTTGGAACTGTTGCCGATAGGAATTCTCGCCGACAATGGAGCACTAGCCGACGTGGACATTTTCGGCGATAGTTCCACTTGTAGTAGATGTATAGGAAGAGTAAAGACCATTTCATTATTGGACACCACATTTTTCGCTTGTGCCAAAGCAATAATACTGCATTTTGACATTGGTAACATAGCCCAATCTAACAGACCCACTCGTTCACTAACCTAACCTGGACAATGATTAACTGACCAACCTAACCTAACCACATTGCTTAACCGAACTGTTCAGGCTATTGCTGGTATTTAATCCCTGAATGCAGAAACACAGGTAAAAGCTAATTGGATGTTATATTGGCACTGTAATATCAAGATAAAAACTGAACTTGCTGAAAATAGGAACACTCGCCAAAGTGAAAAATTGTAACATTCAGCGACGTCGGCGAGAATTCCTATCGGCGACAGTTCCAGGTACCTTAGGTTCAGTTAGGGTTAGAGTAATAATCCTCCCGGCAGGGCGGGGCAGAGCGGACCACTCGGCGGCTGGCGAATGTGAGCCAGGGCACACTTGTTTTTGTATAATTCAGTCATTTCCCTGGTTTCTGAGATGCTGACTGTTATTTCCTGATCAAGTTTTAGTGATTTTTCTGATGGAGATACAGACATGCCCTCGGTTTTCGAACATAATTAATTCCCAAAAGTTGTTCTAAAACCGAAACACATTTTTCCATAAGAAACAATATAAAATGGATTCATCCGTTCCTGACCCCAAAAATAAAGACCTTTTTTTTTTTACCTTTTTAGCTGTATTTCATGCATAAAAATGCCTATAAATGCAATGTAATATTATATTATAACATTTTTTTCATTATAACTTTTTTTATTCTGTTACCGTCTTCTTTATAGGGACTGGCAACTAAGCGGGCTTTGTGCTACCTCTTTTTGTTGTGCCCTTGGCCAGTCCTTTGTGATGTAAAAAAAAAAAAAAAACTTGTTCGGCAACCGAGTTATCGTACGGCAACCGGTGCAATTATGAGTTTGAAATTCTGTTCGTGAACCGATTTGTTCGAAACCCGAGGTTTGATTGTAAGTTAGCGCCACTCGACTTTAGAACTTTTGGTGATGTGAGCGTCATATATCAAAAACTGGTAACCTCCCTTTTTCACAGTCTGTAAAGGGGCCTGGGAGAAAATGACTACATGGCAACTTAGGGCAGCCCCTCACTTATCTCCACGGATAGATTTGAATTATTTAAAGGCTCCAGTGTTTGACAAAATATTGTTAGAAGGAGGATTATCTGACCGACCGCTCATTGTGTTGGCTTATAAAACGGTTGTGTTCGTTCTACACTTTGTATTCTACTGTGCTAATGCGCGATGCCTGGGAAATATACAAGCCATGATGACATAGTACGAGTAATAGAGTTGCATAAGAATGATGAAACGAATCGAGAAATAAGCCGTATAACTGGTCTCAACGAAAAGACAGTGAGTGTGTTGGTGAAGAATTGGCGCGGTGAGGGATGTCAGGATATCCCTCACCACAAACATGGGGGTGGACCAGCCAAAAAAGTTTCTAACAATACTTTACATATTATCAAAAGACAGTTGTATATAAATCCTCAGTTTACTGTCTTTTGATAATATGTAAAGTATTGTTAGAAACTGTTTTGGCTGGTCCACCCCCATGTTTGTGGTGAGGGATATCCTGACATCCCTCACCGCGCCAATTCTTCACCAACACACTCACTGTCTTTTCGTTGACACCAGTTATACGGCTTATTTCTCGATTAGTTTCATCATTCTTATGCAACTCTATTACTCGTACTATGTCATCATGGCTTGTATATTTCCCAGGCATCGCGCATTAGCACAGTAGAATACAAAGTGTAGAACGAACACAACCGTTTTATAAGCCAAAACAATGAGCGGTCGGTCAGATAATCCTCCTCCTAACAATATTTTGTCAAACACTGGACCCTTTAAATAATTCAATTCTATCCGTGGAGATGAGTGAGGGGCTGCCCTAAGTTGCCATGTAGTCATTTTCTCCCAGGCCCCTTTACAGACTGTGAAAAAGGGAGGTTACCAGTTTTTGATATATGACGCTCACATCACCGAAAGTTCTTAAGTCGAGTGGCGTTAACTGTACATTGTTATCAATGGAAATGGCAACCCTAGGATTTGGTGATGAAAATCACAAAAAAAATTTTTTTACGGGTTTCTGGAAAATATAATTAGTACAGTCGACCCTCGATTTAACAAATTAAAAAGAGGGAGAAGTGGTCCGTTAAAGCCGGTTGTCCGTTACTGCAAGGGTATTTTCCCAAGGGTGTGAAAATATAGGAAAAACACAGGAAAAATTGTAAAATAAATGAGAAATAATCACAAACACAACCAGACCGTGTAGCTATGTTGGGAGGTAAACAGTGACTGGCACTACATGCTGGATTTGGTACGCTCCTACATGCTGTGAAATAAATGAGAAATAATCACAAACGCAACCAGACCGTGTAGCTATGTTGGGAGGTAAACAATGACTGGCGCTAAATGCTGGATTTGGCACGCTCACCCACGATTGCTCGGGACTGGTATTAGGAGAGCTAGTAAGTCTCCAGGCTCACTCATTACTGCTTGGTATGCTATGAAATATCATCATTCTAGGTGAATGTAGACATATAATCACATTTTAATGGCTTTTATTCATATATATAAGTAAAGATGAAAATACAAGCAAAGCGCTCATTCATGCCTGGCAGCGCGGCCGCGGCAGCAGCAGTGTTGTTTATAGAAATGTAAGACACATGTAGGGTTACACTGTGAGGAACTTTCATGTGTTGTCAAAAATGTATTACTCCTTTCCTATCTTTACTTGCATCAACATTGAATGTCACAGCAAATACTCTGAGTTTGGACTCAGACTTGCGAATATCACTCACTGTTTGTTTCTTTACTCCATACTCGTCACACACCCGGGCGACAGAAACATGATTCCACTTTCTTAATACGTTCTAATTTCTCTGCAATACTTAGATTCACACGCTTTCTTTTATCACTTCCCTTCTCTTTTGATGCCATAATAACTTCACTGCACTGAACAAGTCTAAATAAGCATAAAAACACCGAAAAACAGGCGAACACATCTTAAACTGAGCTTGTAAACATGCGCTCCGACTGGCGGACACTTTAAGCGCCGTAACACTAGCAGTTTTTCCATCGATGTCAGAGGACGAGTCTGACGAGTTCCAACGAGCCAACCATGAACGCATCCATGCACGTTTTTAGCTAGTTATGCTTGTCTATGATTGACAATATACGTAAGTAAGTGTGTAGCAGCGATAGCCTGCCTGGGTGTTGGAGCCATGTTTGTTTACTTTACCATCGACGAAAACAGTGCAGGCGAACAGCTGTGTGTGTGTGTGACGGTTTGCTGTCTCCCGGGGTGGAAGCTTCGGCTAAAACTAGAGGAGAAGAGAGGAGAGGACCTACGAAGCGAAACTTAAGAGAAAGAGGTCACAAGAAGAAGTCAAGAAATTCTAATACGTACTAATATTCACTATTTTAACCCATATACACACCTTCTACAACTAAATCACTAGCAACACAGGCTCCTACTGTGGTGCCAGGGTTTTCCTCCGTTGTTCAAGTGTGAGTTGGACTGAAATTAATTAGTTTAATTCTCCACTGAAGCAAAATATTTGTTAGTTATAACTTCTAACGATGAAATTATTTTTATTTAGTAGGGGAATGATGCCACCAGTCCAAGCGGGTGATCCTCTGGTCTACCCCTTGAACACGTTTGTGAGATATGAGAATTATGGTAGTTATGGAGATATTATTCATGCATCGAATAAGGCTGAAACTCTTTGGGAAGACGTGAGTAAGTATTTCCTCAGCAGAGAATATATCACCTGCGGTGTAGCGAGGAAAACTTCCTACCTTGACTCAATTGGTTTATTTGATACGAATGGATACTCGTCCTTAAGCATATATATAATGTCCTGGTTTCTCATGTGAGGAGAGCTACTGAGGAGCATCACCTGTCTAACCAGATTAGATTCACAGGCCTACCATCTAATTCCATACACGATAAACGCCTAAGATATACATGGAAAATATAGGGAAGGGAAGTGTGGGAGTAATGAGACTGTTGTGGGAATTTGCGACCATGTGGACTACGCTCTCCACTTGGTGTATCCACACGCGTGCCTGTAGGGAAACCAGGAGACGAATCCTAACACTATGACAATCATTTGTGGTTACCTATTCACTTCACGATCACTCAAATATCACCTAGGTATATATATAGAAATAAATATATCCTAACACAAGGGGGAATGGGGGGAACACACACAACCAGATGTCTTACCTGTAGGGAAACCAGGAGACGAATGAGCTAACGCGGTTTATGAGACAAAGAGACAGAGGCAGAAAACCCAGATGTCTGCATCTTCGCAAGAGACGTTCACAAAACACAAGGATATTAACCACCAAATGACTTCCACCTGATGGGAAGTGAAGATACTTACTAAAGTAGTAAGTATAACCAAAACCTCTTAATTTGATGAGAAAATTTAATTGGCAAGAGCAGATTACGTTATATGTTAAACTTAAGTCCCCTCCACTGGTTTGAACGAGTTTCTCACGGGTTCAAGCCCCATGAGGTGAGGGAAAGATATTTGGCTTCGGATGGACCCGATACTTATGTTACAATAAATCTATCGGCATCCATCCGTTAATAGGAGACAGGGAGATGAGGGGGAAGAACTTTTACTTTCTCGTGAACTTAAATTCCCACATATCTGACCTCGTGGATTCGCTGTGTTTGGGGGGGAGGGGGGGAGGATAGGGGAGGGAAGAAAGAGAGAAAGAAAGAAAGATTTATAACACGAACGAAAGAGATAGAAAATGAACACGTGGCTGGTAATTTTCCACTGCTGGGAATTTTCCACTTCCCCGCTGTGTCTATGCTTCACTTAGCTTAGAGTAAATAACTAAATGGTTATTAAGGCATACTTCCTAGAGAGTAATATACTACGGAGGATGTGAGGGGATAATGCTGGCATTACACTACCTTATATATCTTAATATCTGATACATTAAAACTCCTTAAAACCCAAGCATTCCAAAATAAAACTAAAAAAATTATATTGAGTTGACGATTCGAGCGGCGATAAGTGGTCTGATATGCCATTCTTGCCCGCACATTTGTCTCGCGAATGGAGTCCGTTAAATCCGAAGTCCGTTAAATCGAGGGTCGACTGTGTCTCCAACTGAAAAAGCACCAATTTTTGGCAATGAAAAATTTGTCAAGTGTCCCAGAAAATGACCACAGTCCTCGTCTATATATACCGATATATTTTTTTTAATGAATTTTGGCACTCGTTTTTGTTGGAAATCAGTATATTTTTGATACAGTGCGTCAACTTCGAAATAAGTGATGCCCAATTACGAAAATTTACCGATCTTTGCCAATACTAGGGTTGTTGATTTTTTTTATTTAAAAAAATAAATTAACAAAATCCGATTTATTTGATTTAAAACGGATTTATTTGATTTAAATAGATTTTTTTAAAAATTAATTTGATGTTCTACATGAAATCTAACTACTACAGGATATTGTTTAGCGTATTTATAACAAAAAAGAGATAGAATAAGTGAATTAAAAATGCCATAACATGAATATAACGTATAATGCATATAACAGTACTACACTCAAAACTGCGGCACCGCCTCGGTACAGAGAAGGCAGCAAAACTTGTTTTCCTTTTGAAGTCTCTGAATCAACACCCTCCCTCAGGATTCCTGA
>JACEEZ010000204.1:83530-86611 GCA_016584305.1 Chionoecetes opilio
GATCTCGCAGAGATACCGGGTAATAATCAGGTCACATGTCCACTGACCAGCAGGTCTCCTACCAGCTGGTTCCAGGCTGTGCAGCTGGGCGTTCTCCCGTCCGAGTGCAGGAGTCAAGTGTGCAGGTGTCCACTCCCGATGGCTCACCACGCCCGTCGCTTCGTGTCCATGTGGACCCTGGATGCATGGACTGACTGACACAAAGAACTGAACACACCTGGAAATCCTAGTCAAGTACTGCCTGCAGGTGACTTTAAACTCTACTACGAACATCAAAGGTTCACCACAAGCTAGAGGACCGGCCCCAACACATCCTCACGCAGCTCAGAAGTGATGAGGTTGCAGCCAAGAAGGTCCAAACACTGGTGACCTTCTACGTGCGGACAGGAGCATGGTTTTCGCACACTCGAATGTGGTTCCTACCTCTTGCTGATGGCAAATCAGAGTGAGGACGACCGCAGGTTCGCCGTTACCCAGATTTTGAAGCTGGAGGGCTGGCGCGAAGTATGTGGGACATCCCCAGTGTAAGACCTCGCATCACACCCAAGCTGAACTTGTCAGCCACCAGCTTGAGACCCTGATCAGCTGGGCAGCCTGGCAGGTGCACGAGCCGGCATTCACCTGTTCACTGTCCGGGGATTCAGATCCAGGGATCCGGTTCAAAAGCCGTAACTAGGTTTCCGGAGTTCGTCTATCCACTCTCAAGTGCACGAAAGAGTCCCGTGAAGCAGGTGACAGAGGCAGCAGTGGTTGGGGGCAGCAGGCAGAGACGGGTTTCCTACCGGGCTCGGTCACCACCACCGGGAGACCATGCCCTGCTTCAGGTCCTAAGAAAGACATGATTGGACACGTTCTAGGCCAACGTAGAGCTGTGACACTGTGATGTAGTGCCTTGATGAACCAACATGTCACAAAGAGCCTACCCACGCTAGTCATTGGAACTCATATTGTGCGTGGTGCAATGCACAGGACCAACCGGACACTGCGTACTCATTGAACATTATTCGAATAAGTTGCAATATAAAAAGTGGCGAATTTTTGCATAGTAAGAATTGCTCAAATTGCAACAAATGGATTCAGATACCATCGCTTAGAATTCCATTTTACAAGGAAATTGGCATCCAAAGTTGAGAAAAAGGAATTTTTGTTATACGGCGTACCCTAAGAATATATATATACTATCCGCAAGCCGCCCTCCGGGCGGACTTTTGGCTAGCTCCTGCGGAGGGCTATTGTGGGGGGCCTTCGGCCCACCACATGTGTTTTGGTGGCCTTCGGCCCCTCCAAACTGGACTCTCCAGATAGCCCCTTCTAACTTTCCCCTGAAATCAATGGATGTAGAAATGTATGTAGTTCCCCCCCCATTGGCACTCCACCCTTACCCATCACCCCCCAATCACCCCCCACCATTCACATCACCCCTTAACCCATCCACCTCCCACACCATTCACATCACCCATTAACCCTCACCCCCCACCCATTCACTCACCCATCCCCATCTCACCACACACCCCCCCCAAAAAAAATTTCACTCACCCATTCCCATCACCACAACCACCCATTCACTCACCCATACCCAGCACCCCCACCCCATTCACTCACCCATTACCCAACACCCCCCACCCATTCACCCATTGGTGCGTGAATGGGTGGGGGGTGATGGGTAATGGGTGAGTGAATGGGTGGGTGGTGATGGGTAATGGGTGAGTGAATGGGTGGGGTGTTATGGAGTAAATGGGTAGTGAATGGGTGGGGGGTGATGGGTAAATGGGTGAGTTAATGGGTGTGTGGTATGGGTAATGGGTGAGTGGTAATGGGTAATGGTGAGTGAAGGGTGGGGGGTTGATGGGTAAATGGGTGAGTGTTGGGTGGGGGGTGATGATATGGGTAGTGAATGGATTGGGGGGTTATGGTAATGGGTGATTGAAGGGTGGGGGGAATACATACATTTCTACAATCCATGATTTCAGGAAAGTTAGAAGGGCTTATCTGGAAGTCCATTGTTTAGTGGGCCGAAGGCCCACCAAACACAGGTGGGTGGCCGAAGGCCCACCAATAAGCCCTCCGCAGGAGCATAGCCAACAAAGTCCGCCGGAGGCGCTTTGTCGGCTAGTATATTTTTTTTTTTAAAAATATATCAATAGTATATACAGAAGTTTATATATATTTTAGAAATGAAATCATGCAAATCAAATGTTTTCTAATCAATATAATTGTAGATGTCTTTTAACGTTTATAATTATAATCTATTATCGATATTGTCACGGTCGGTGACACGAGGTCGCCACCCCATGCCCATGCCCCACGGGCAACGTGGGTCTAGTTAAGTAATTCAGGATCATTTAAAACCAGGTCAAACATAATTTATGAAATCCTTATTAATATAATTAACACCCTTAACTACAAATTAACTCTTTACAACAAATAAAACACTGAACCCACGTCACAGAAGATTCACAGATAAGATACCACGCGCAGCGTTGCCAAAATCTCACTCTCACTTTCCGTCTCTCTCTACCTCTCTGTCCTCAACACAACACAACCACCTTAAGAGCGCTTCTACGGCCTCTACACACACCAACAATAAAGAGAGCTTCTACTGAGCCTCTAACACATAACAAGAGACTTCTACTGAGCCTTAACACACCAACAAACAAGAGAGCTTCATCTGAGCCTCATCCTAGATACACACACAATCTTCCCTCCATATTCTCACTTCCGTAAGGGCAGCCAACCCGACATCCTTGAACTAATAATGAATTAAAAACAGCTTCACCAAATACTCACAATATCCTCATACTCAAGGTTATAAGAGGACTTACACGCCTCCCACGTGGGTCCACGTGCGCACAGCTGGGCTCCTAACCAAAAACACGACACACGCGTGGAATGTCAGGATGGGAATATGCGAGGTCCGACCTCTTTTATATGGGTTACCTATCTAGCTGTGTGTGGCAACCCCTCGTCTTCGGATCCATGCTGTTTCTTACAAGGGCGAGCTACGCTTCTGCCAGCCCTCTTGACCGCCCAACATACGCGGGAATAGAATTTTCGTCACAATATCTATAACTATAATCTATA
>JACEEZ010000205.1:0-25000 GCA_016584305.1 Chionoecetes opilio
GCAAAAGGGGGGGGGAGACCCCCATTTAAATGTAGGAGAGTTTGGGTAAATAGGGAGTATGGTTGAAACGCAATATTTACCTTTTTTTTATGGATATGTTCTTTTATTCATGAGGTAATTATTATTTTGGTTTTTTTTTTTCTCAGTAGATGGAGGCCTACCCAGCCAGTGAGTCCAGAAAGGGGGTTGGGGAGTTAGGGGTTTTGATTAGGTAGTAATAAATGGATACTTTTTTACTTCATCTCATTAATACCCCTCCTCCTCCTCCCGCAGGATGGCTAACGGCGAGGCGGGCTGCGACTCCTCCTCCTCCTCCCGGCACCCCCCCCGCCGCCCCTTTTCATATCATATACTAGTTAATGATTTCTTTAAAAGGTAAAGTTTATTTTTTAAAGATTTAGTATTATGATAAATAAGCTTTTTAGCATTGTCACTTTCTGTATGTTTACACATACATTTTTGCCAAAAGAATATACCAACACATTCTCCCACAATCTTGGTGCTGCAGGTTATGTACTATGACTCAAGCAATTTATCAAAAATGTATAAAATGATAAATGTAATGTCTTCGAATGAAATAAAAACCCACTACTGAACTTCTTATAATAGGATATGAATTACTAAGTATGGTATACATTGTCGGGAAATGTGGAAACGAGCAGTCTGGGAAAGAGGGAAGAAATGAAGAGGAAGGTGTTGTACCATGTACCTGGATAGATGAGGAAAAGCAAAGCTTATATTGGCCGCAAGGTGTAAACGCCGAGAATGCACTGAGTTCTCGAACACCCGGACCCAAAACTATAAAGGAAGTTCCAATTGGTTAAAGTGAAAGTACTTGGGGTAAGTGTTATTTTATATCTTCTTAATATTTATATGCTGGCACTTTTCTTCCTTTCTTGTATACAGTATATATATATATATAATATATATATATAGAGAGAGAGAGAGAGAGAGAGAGAGAGAGAGAGAGAGAGAGAGAGAGAGAGAGAGAGAGAGGGGAAGAGAGAGAGAGAGGGGAGAGAGAGAGAGAGAGAGAAAAGAGAGAGAGAGAGGAGAGAAGAGAGAGAGAGAGAAAGAGAGAGAGAGAGAGAGTAGACCTAAATCATTATTTATTCATTATTGTTTGTGTTCATTTTTTCAGATAACTATAAAGAATGTGCCCAATTACCAGCTCACATCTGCAATTGAAGAAAAGCAGTACTGACTCTGTGATGATGGTGAAGGTGTATTAAAGAGGATAAGAAAACGTGCTAAGAAGATGCTTCCAGAGGACTTCGTCAGTAGCCAGGACTTGCATGATAATTGACAAAGATCCAAAAATACTAATTTAAACAAAACAAGTGCTGTTCTCCTTGTATTTTATTTATTCACAGTCGAGGTGATAGCTGCCAATCAGTCTACATTTTTCATGAAATTATGTTGAAATGAAACTGAATTAGAATAGTTTGAGATTAAAGGCTCGATATAACGCATGGTATCACGCTTACTTATTGTATAGCACTCTATTTTTGTATAAGATACTTTTTTAAGTGTTATCTTTTTTTGGAGTAGGCTAGATATCTGGGGGGAGATGCTGAGAAGTTGCCATAGAGTAAGGCGAAAAGAGCGCTTTACCGGTCTTTTAGGCGCTTTTGTAACAGGCCCGCTAAGGGACCGGCTCAAGGCTATGTACATCGATATTTCAGCGCTTTTGCTCTGCCATACACTCCAAAGCCCAATGCTTTTGTGTTGGTCCTAGAATACCTACTAGTTTCCAATCACGCTGCCTGTCTTGAGCGCTTTTTATGGCACTCTTCTCCCAATTCACAAGGCTTGAAACCGACTTCACCCACAAAACAATAATTTTTAGTCCCTCCCCTCCCGCACCTCTGCAAATAGAGGCCAACGCTCCAGCCCTGGGCGGCCCTCCGAAACCTTTTTTGTCACAAGTATGCCATTCATCCAGTTTTGAACCCCTTTATATATTGTTGCATTGGGACGTGGCCACAACCATGCTAACCGGAAAACTGTGGTTATTCCGAGACTGTTGTGTGGTGAGTGAAAATGTAATGCAAGCAAAAGTACAGGAAAGATAGGAGGAGTTGAATAGAAAAAAGGTGAAAGAAAAGATAGATGTTTATACCACGATTGACCCCTCATTTTGCTTCTCATATCTTATTATAGTGTTAATAGTTTACTGGTAATTTTTATACAGTCATGATATGCACTAATGTCGCGTAAAGATGAGGGTATGTCAGTTAGTCCTAAATATCAATCTGGTAGTATGATAATACCGTTAATAGTTACAATCATTTTAGCTGCGGGCGAGCACCCTTGGTGACCTTTTGGTCCTAGTCGCTTAGCCCGCCAACCAAACACACAACACAACATTTTTTATCGCCAGCATATAACTTTAAAAACGCCCTATAGGTGCCGCATTTTAGGTCTTTCCACGATCATTCATACACACCCTTGCAACACTATTATACGTAAACACCAATTGTTCTCGTTGTAGGAACTGAAACACGGCTGTATTGGCCTTATAAAACAGAAGAGAATGCTTTCAAAGGCCCACAGTAGCTCCTAAGGGTCAGGTCTGACCATGCTTATTTTCAGCGCCTTTAGCGGTGCCACTAAGCAGATCCTCGACTGAGCATAGCGGTGAGAGGGCGTTTCGCATTACCCCACAGGCGTCCCACCTAGTGGAATGGGCGCCCTAGCTCTCCTCTCTCAGATCTGGCCCCTGTTTTACTAAATATATTTTCTTTTCAATCATGTGTGCAAAATGTTTTACTCCTCTCCAGCCAAGCTACCAGAAGGAGAACTCAACTCTCAACTACCACTCACAACCAGGCTCCAGCCCCTCCTAAAAGCTGACTCCAGCTACCACTGCAAAATGTGGCCTCCAGCCTACAGTTCCTACTTCATTTCAAAAGGTAAGCTCTTCTGAGTGTGATTGATATGTTATTATTTTATTTTATCCTAATTACTCTCAGGGATTTTCATAATTAATTATTAGAGATGGTCATATGAACTAGATAAGATAGTGAGAAACAATCGAAGTATTCAGATCATATGTGCTGTATATCACGGGGGTTATAATATAAAACATGCCATATTGTAAAATTAATGAATGAAACCACACTGCAAAATCTAGGTAATGGTGGAGTTACAATGCTTGACAAAATTGTCAGGCTGGCTTGACGGAGCAGCATTCTGCCAATATATGACAAAATTAATATAGAGAATTTTGGTATATTTGGTCTTATAACAAAATGTTTGCTATGAAAATTATCAATCTAAACCTAAAGTCCTAAATTCTTCGAAAATTAGTTTTAATGCCAAGTTTTTGATACCTGTCATGCAATAATGCTTTTAGATTATTCCAAAAAAACGTATATAACCGTACATTATTAGATTTTAATAATCACTGGCATTAATATTCTCAGAGCTTCGATGAACAACTGTAGCCCGAAAAAAAGGCCTGGAATCTAGCCATATTACTACAGGTTTTACAACCCTTTACCATAACCAAGAAACTTCCGCATGAAAGCCATGACAGCCTGGACCGAACTTCAGCAACAGGAAACAGCCGTGACCAACATGAACGACATACTAGCCATAGCAGCCAACTTCAGCAATTACATTCAATGAACCTACACAAACGATCTGAAAGACCTAAGACAGACTTGATCGACGTAACAACATGCCACAGGGCCGACTTTACAGATTGGGACCGACAGGAACGACATAAACAGCCATGACCGAACCCAAAAGGAAAAAAAAAACAAGCATTGGACATCCAGGACCATAGAGCACGACATGACAGTCTGGAACAACGAAGGACTGAACGACATAAAGCCAAGGACCGACAAGAACAGCATGACAGCCAGACCATAGAGAACGACATGACAGTCTGGAACAACACAAGGACTGAACGACATGAACATGCCGAGGACCGACAAGAACAGGCATGACGAGCCAGGCCCAATAGAGAACGACATGACAGTACTGGAACAAACGAAGGACTGAACACATGACAGCCAGGAACCGAGCAAGAACAGCAGACAGCCAGGACCATAGAGAACGACAATGACAGTCTGGAACAACAAAGGACGACGCATGACAGCCGAGAGACCCGACAAGAGACGGCATGACAGCGTTCACGTAACACGTTGAACAGCATACCCATCGCAGCCCATCCCACAGCTCTCTCACAGAAAATGATGGCATCCAAATGCGCTAGAACCAAAGGATCTCAGATTTCCCCCATGGATGTCGATAGTATTAATCACTTTTGTTTACGGGGGGGGGGGGGGGGGGGGGGGGAATGTAGAGTACATATTATATTGTAAGCATGATATTGCAGTGACATTTGGATACTTGTAGAACTAATAGCATTTTCAGACCCTTGACACCTTTTTCCATATGTATTTGTTTCTGAATTGGCTCTCAAGCATGATACTATAACAGTTTCCTGGTGAGGATTGTAGTATTTGGTGAATATCATCAAATTGAACCAGTAAGTGCAAATATCAATGATAAGTCCTTTAGATCAATCCACATCTCTTCCCTCCCTTGTTCCCTCATTTGGATTTATTTCTCCACAGAGTTCCGACGAACCTCCAACGCTGTTAGATGTGAGGCAGAGGTGAGAGTATGTGAAGCAGGAGGTGAGCAATTTGAAAGATTTAAACTGTGTTGCTTCATTTTTTTTTTTTTTAGTTTGACAGTGGAATAGACCTGACTAATCAAGCGGATCCCACCTTGTGAAGAACTTCAAACTGTAGAAAAACGAATTGGAAAATCCCACTTATTTTCAGATATTGTAATAATAAGTGTATTAGTGGTATGAAAAGTAATCAATGGTAATCAAAAATTGATGTGCAGTTTTTTATGAGTAAAGCCTCCATGTGGCAAAATATAATCTGTATGGTCACAAGAGCCAAATTTTCTTTTAAACAAACAAAGTTGTTTACCTCTCATTCGAGATAGTGTGCTTTAGAAATTCACCGATATTAAGTGCAACTGAAGTAATCTCATATAATGCAACAACACTGCGCACTGCCCCCAAACTGAGAAAATGTAGACTAGGGATCGTTTAGTTTGCTTCAGGATAGTAACAGTAAACTATTCGTACTTTATTCAACCCAGAACCCTAACAGAATTTTGCAGTAGTACCTTCAACACACTCCTGATACCATACTCTACGGCCCTCCAACTCTGGCCTTCCATACCTTACTGCATACTTTGTATGGAGCTGAGAGTTTTGTTCAGCTCCATTAACATTATTTTATTTTGCATTATAAAGTCAACTTGTGGAATAACCTTCTTTATGATGTCTCTATTATCCTGTCGCCCAAGATCCGTGGATCATTTGAAAAAATTTCCACAAATCCTTTCATCTCGAGAGAAGGAAGAAATGGACAGGATGACTATTGTTTTACTACTTGGAATAACTGATGTCTTTCTTTTTCCTAATATATTTCAGTCTTTTTTGTTGTCATTAGAAGCCCATTGGATCTTCATCAAGTTTTCTTGTTATTTGACTTGTGTAGTTTATGATTTAATTAGGATTTACTTTTCTCAGTATCCATCCCTTATGTACACTATATAACTTGAATACAACTCTATCATCTTGAGAGAAAGGATAAATAGAGATGAGACCTTATGTAATAGCCCTATATCATGATACCAACTCTCCCTCCCCCATATCTTTTCAATTCACCATTTATTTCATCCACCTCTGGCAGCTTTTTTCCCATCTTCAAAAACCTGCCAGTCTCTCCTTCTTATCTCATCCCTACCTTACTTATATCTGACTGTGCACCCTTCTCCCATCCTTCAACCATTCTCCAACATGTTATTTTCTGCTTTTCTTCTCTTGCTACAACAGCCTAAGTAATTTGATATTTTATGAGAATATAGGATGTTGTGATATTTATAATCGTAAATGGATACTGCCATATAGAAATTTCAAAACATCCACAACGATATTTCTATTTATAAATAAATTCCTGATCTTATTGTGTGGGTTTGTTGTTACCACCCGCTTAGGCCCAATTTTTGTTTTTTATAATTATGCTTACATGAATAATAGTATTATTCCCTAATATTGCAATTCTTTTAATTTTTTTTTTCCATACAGAAGCAGGTGACTAGTGTTTATACAGTAGTAGCCTATCCATATATATGTAAAGATTTACAAATACGTTTACACAAACCACTTTATGCATGTTTTATTTTGTATACGGTAATTTGTTAATTATGCATATAAATATCTACTGCAAATTATTAAGATGCCCTTAAACCGAAGAATTCCCATTTAAAATAAATACGTGGAATACCCACCCAATATTCACGGGTAATTACACAAGAATGTGACACTGTATTATGCGAGAATTGAACACGCAGAAATCATGTGTCATCATCCACATGAAATCATCTCGCAAAAGCACAAAATCTAACTGTCAAATCCACGTTTTTTTCCACGAGGATTACGCAAGTTGTGCCCATCCTGGGACGAGGAACACAGAGAGAATGTGTGTCACGTGTGTGTGCTCTCCAAAAAAATCTGTGGTGGACGGAGGTAGCTGGGAGATCCTCGTCCGCGAGGCAAGGAGCGAGAGGAGGTGCGGGGGGAATTTGGGTCACGAGAGAGTCAAGGTCAGCCGCCAGGTGTGGCTTGACCTTTTAGGGGTAATTAAGCAACTGCGTGGCCCCAACCTTGGGGGTCCACTACAACCTCACTCTCTCTCTCTCTCTCTCTCTCTCTCTTTCTCTCTCTCTCTCTCTCTCTCCTCTCTCTCTCTCTCTCTCTCATCCTCGCTCTCCTCGCATCAACCTCGCTCGCGCTCGCGCTCGCGCTCATGCGCTACGCGCTCGCTCTCTCTCTCTCGGAATCTCTCGACATCTCACACCGCGTGGGCTCTAACTCCTTCCATCTCCCTGTCTATCATCTCTCATCTTCATTAGCTCCTCATCGTCCTCAATGCTCCTCTCTCTTCTCGTCTCTCTCTCCTCTCTCTCTCTCTCTAGTATACAATATAATTATATATATATATATATATATATATAATTTTATATATACATCATTTATATATATATATATATTATAGATACATATAACTATATATATACACACATATATATATACTATATATATATATATATATATATATTATATATATCTATATATATATATATATATATATATATATATATATTTATCATAAGCTTCGCCTTATCCCATCCTGTGTGGCCACACACACACACTCCACACACACACACACACACACACACACACACCACACACACACACACACACACACTGCCTGGAGTACCACTAACTATACCCTTTCCTCATCAACACGAAGGAAGGCACCGGAAACTACTCCGGCATCTCGCCGATTTGTTTCCACTCAAAGCTGAGTGAAGCAGGCCCCACGCAAGTACGGGGCATTTATAAACTCGTTTTCTTGTTGTTAGTCGTCATCTGTAATATATAGCTGAAGCTTTACTACTCTCTCGAGGAACATAGCAGTAACAAGACCATTCCTTGTGCCTTTAAGGTAAGTAACCAACCTAGTCAACATTAAGCAACCGGGAACTCTACTCAATCAACTCACCCTTATTTATTATTGCTTTACTACCTGGTGGTGAAACTTATCTTAGTATTCTTTTTGTGATAATTTTTTCCTCTAGGGTTAATTATCTTGTGTTATGTACATATTGTTCATTTAGTTATATACGCATTTTCTTTAGTCCATCTCTGTGTGTGCTTCAAAAGCAAGATCATCTTACTCCTTGCTACAAGGTGATTTATTAGATATTTTGAAATTGTTATTGTTATCTACTTCCTTTCCATCCCTTTTTGTTATGGTTTCGGGCGTTTTCAGGGTCCTCGCTACTCATTCCTCTTCTAGACAACTAACTGTCCTCGCTCGTAACAGTTGGGGCCTGTCCGGGAAGTTAATAAACCTTTTTACGGTTGTTTATTTTCTTATCTCACTTCAGTGAATATTCATTTTGTCTGTGTTTCACCCCAGGTATTTTTCTTTTGTTGTGAGAGTTCACTGTGTCTATGTTGGTTGGGTTATTACTTCCGTGTGCTACATTGATTGGAGCGTGTGGATTAGCTGGCCTTTAAAAAACTCACTACACGAAGGCTGGTGTAGAGGCCTTTTCCCAGTTCGTCACACTGCTTAAATTACCTTATTGCTCTGTTGTGATATTTTTTCCAAGTAGGACACTTCCTCCCCGCTCAGCTATACTGCTCCTCTTTTCTCACGGAAACCAGCGATGTTCCCAATCTAGGTAACTTCACTCGATTATTAACTTGAACCATTTTTCAAACACAAACATTTTGATACTTATGGCCAGATCTTGTGTGCGTATTGTGGGTACTGCATTTCTCTGGTACTATCCTCCACTGGCTCGTTATATCCTTCGGAAGTGTACATCTCCAGGGGGGCAAATTCCCCTATCAAATCTCATGTCATGGTTTCAGTTAATAGCTTCGAGTGATTTTTCCTGAAATACGCCCTTGGCATCTCTCTCTTCTAACCCTTAATTGTGGTTTCTTATTTTTGTTTTAACATTAATCATGGGGTTTGATGCGGAAGAGTTTATGTCGGTAGTATCCCATCTGCTGAAGAACTTAAAGCTGCAAGATTACTAAAGATCAACTCAAGTATTTGCCGCTAACTTTGGCAATCCAGTTCACGTCATATACCTAAGGAACACTTAATAACTAAATTATTAACTCATTCTAGGTGAAGACCAATAACTGACCCTCAGTCAAAACCCAACCATTCTGAGGTTCTTCAGACACAGTAACTTCTCCTAGAAGGGAGAAAGTGAAAATGCAGGCATTACAAATGAAGTTAGAACTATGAAAGAGCCGAAAAAGAACATGATAGAGCAAAAAAGAGCGTGAAAGAGAAAGAAACAAGTTCTCGAACGCGAATACCAGTTACAATACAAGATCGTGAAACGAGCAGAAAAAGAGCGTGAAAGAGCAGAAAAAGAACATGATAGAGAAAATCAGTTTAAAAGTCCCTCGCTCTGCAAGATAAAGGTCCGCCACCTCAAACTCCAAATAAATTAACAATTAAACAAATTTTTTGCCTTCTTTTAAACCTCAGTTCTCTGATGACGATCCTGAGCTTTCTTTAAGAGGTTTCGAATCCTCTGCCAACGCATTTTCAGGTACCTAAAGAGGATTGGACCTGGCTTGTCAAGCCAAAACTTAATGAAAGGCCTTTTATCTGTTCGACAGTGTGCAGGATAATGGCCGATATGATGTAGGTTAAAGATGCATACTTACCGCTTACGCGTCACCACAGAAAGATACCGACAAACTACCTTCCGCAACAAAAGCATGACAACATACTGGTCAAACTTACCTAGAATTTGCCCTCAGGAGAAATTCAAGAGCCCTTAAACTGCTAGTCTGCATCAGTCCCCACTTATACGATCTGGTAAATCTCGTAGCAATGGAGGAATTTAAACGTAAAAATATCCTACTCAATCATGTTTGCACATTCAGACAAGGATGAGACAAACTACTCAAAGCGCTCAAAATAGCCGATGTCTTTTCCTTATCATCCGCCCTGTATCCTCGGGAGAGAAGACAGCTCAGTCCATTGTAAGTTTCAGGTGCACAAGTTGATGGAGGATGGTAAGTCTGTAAGATAGTGGTTTCCAAGCCAAGTTGTTCTGCTATTTTTTCTGTAAGAAAACTGGCCACGCTCATAAAGAACTGTTCCTGACCCTAGGTGTAAAGTAGATAAAATGGGCACATTTTCTAAACCAGTTGCTTCGGTGAACACAATAATTCCACTCCCTTTTTTTTTTGTTACTGATCCTCTTCAAACCCTTCAGGTCACAAGGTACTGTCTCCCTCGACTCTGACTCTGAAAAAAGAGGAGCGCCCCTCTCCAGATTAATGCGGGATACTGCTTCTGCCCAATCAATCCTCTTAAAAATCTGTACTTCCAGAGTAGAACGGAAGTATACAGGGGAGAAGTGTACCTCAAGGATTTTCACCCGACTTTCACCGTACCTCTGGCTAGGTTGTACCTTGATTGTCCGCTTGTTAAGGGAGTATTAACCAGTTTGCTGTCAGTGAGGACAATCCTTTACCCATTCCTCATACAACTTCCTGTTAGCTAACGATCTGGCTGGTGAATTAGTCATTTCCACCCCTTGTCACTAAAACTCAACCAGTACATACAACCCCAGCTCACATGGAAAAGGAGCAGCAAATCTTTTTCCTAACTGTGCCGTTGAACCCGTGCACAGTCCGAAGCACAACTGCTCAAATACCCCCCATCATACCCTTGTCACTACACCCTCATACGCCTAACGTAAGTCTTGGCAAGGTATTCTCTGAACAACTACTTGCTGAGGCTCACGAGACGATGCTACTCTGCTCGTACCAATTCCAGAAACCATTCCTAAAGATCAGATCACTCATTCCCCTTCTTTCTATTACCAGGACAAAGTTTCTTATGATGCTATTCAAAACTGCAGAAACTTTCTGATGATGCCACTTCGGCTGAAGTTCACCAATTGTATTGCCAACGCTTGAGAAGCCAATCCATGGAGATCGCTCATGGAAGACAGCCGGTCCAAATATGAATTAAAGAAAACTTGTGACAAAAATCTCAATGATTTTTACTGGCCAGGATTAAAAAAAGACATAAACTTCAATGATAAATTCATGTCACACGTGCCAGATTATGGGAAAACCTAACCAAATTCCTCAGTACCCACTCCAACCTATCCAAGTGCCTGAGAACCTTTTCAAAAGATCATCATTGACATCGTTGGCCCATTGCCCAAAACTAGGAGAGGGAACCAATACATACCTCACTATTAATGGTGTCCAACCCCGATCCCTGAGGCTTTCCACACTTAAAAACATTACAGCCAAACAATTGTGTCAAAACTGTTCCTCAACTGCTCACTACCTTTGGCATACCTAGGGAAATTCAAAGTGACCGGGCACAAATTTCACGACGGTCTCTTTTGCAGCAGTTCTGGCATAGCTTGGAATCACACCGACTCTATCTACGGCATACCATTCCTCCACACAAGGTGCTTTGGAGAGATTGTCACAGACCCTTAAGGCCTTCTCCGCAAGTTTTGGTCATGACACGGACCAAGAATGGGAACAAGACTTACCTTTCTCCTATTCGGACATACGGGAACACCCACGAGTCCCTTGGTGTTGCTCCCTTTGAGCTATTGTTTGGTCGTAAGGTTTAGGGGCCACTTAAGGTATCAAAGACAGATTGCTTAAGACAACACTACCCAGTAAAACTTGTTCACTACCACTCAATACATTGAGAAACTTAAGAATACTTCTTGACAAGTCCCGCTCATATTTTGCCCTCGAAGCAATCTCAAACAAGCTCAAGGGGGTAAATGAAAAAACACTTTGATCGTAAAAGCTGAAAGTAAAACATTCACTGAGGTTGACAAGTCCTTGCTTTACATTCCATTCCCTTTGGTTCACCTTTACAGCTCAATACCATGTTCCTTATAACATCAGTAGAAGGTCGGTGACATAACTATATCATAACACTCCCGACCGCCGTAAAAGCACTCAGCTAATTCACATTAATCTACTGAATTATACAAGAGTAGACCAAACCTTGCATCTGATACAATAAAATACCTGATTCAAATACAATGCCAGTTTGCAACCATTTCTGTACCTGAAAATACCACCACTCCTTGTAACAGGTATCAGATTGTGAAAAAAAACTCACCATACTTTGGTAAATCTCAGAGATTTACCTAACACAGAATACCTATCTTCCTCTGACAGGAGAGACATAACCAACATTATGATACAACCATAAAGATGTCCCATTGGCGATCATCCTAAATTTTATGTAACATGACCTCCCACGATGTCGAGCTTCTCCCAGGAACCTCTCCTCTTCGTCAACCACGCCTACCGACTACATCCTCGGAAATGTTGACCATATGAGGCAAGAGGGAATTATCTACTCCCAGCAGGGACTGGCTATTCCAGCCAGTTCCTCCGTGGGCGTCCACCATGTCTCTCGTCCCCACGGAGGATGGACAACTGCGCCTCTGCGACGACTCTACCGCAGAGAAAAAAACGCTGTACTGTTCCGACGCCTACCTCTACCAAGAATAGATGTCTCATCGACAAGGTTGGACAGACTAATTATCTAACAAAATTGACTTACTGAAGGGATACTACCAAATACCCCTTACGGAAAAGGCCACAAATATCAGCCTTCATCGAACTGGTACCCTTTGGTCTATTCCAATACAAGTCATGCCTTTTGGGATGAGGAATGCCCCTTCTACCTTGCCAAGGGCAATTGACTACTTATTACAGGATCTGGCCTGGAGTTTCTGTATACTTAGACGACATTCTGAATTTACAGAGCATTGGGGAAGCAGCACCTTCTAAAACTCCGTGGGGAAGTGTGACCAGTCTGCAGGGAGCACCACTGACCATCAAGCTGCCAAGACCACCTTCAGCCGAGCCACGGTGACATACCTGGGCACACGAGGTGGGACAAGGCCAGTACGACCCAAAATGGCCAACATCTGCCGCCATCTTGGAGTACCCCTGCCCCTACTAATCGAAGGCCCATCCTACGGCGCTTTTCTGGTATGGCAGGTTACTAACCGGAGATTTCTGTCCCAACTTCGCGGCCGCTACCCGTCCTCTCACTACCGGCTCACTAGTGGGGCCTGTGGACCTCAACTGGACTGACGTCTGCCAAGCCGCCTTCAACCAACTTAAGACTTCCCTGTCCCAGGTCCCGTGCTATCCGCTCCCGCCTTCGCCAAATTCCCTTTGCTCTGCAAACAGATGCCAGCGACACCGCCTTAGGAGCTGTATCTTACAAGAGGTGGAGGGCATTCTGTCACCCCTTGGCATACCACTCCAGCAGTTCACATCCACCAAAAGCGTACAGCCCATCAGAAAGAACTCTGGCAATCGTCCCTCAGCGGTACAAAAAGTTCAGTGTTATCTCAGCCAAGTCAAGATCCTTTAAAAGTCTACACTGATCCAACCCTCCTGTCCTTCCTAAAAAATCGCGCCAAATTTACCAATCAACGCCTTCTCCTTCCCCTCCGATGGTCTCTCTTCCTCCAACCTACAACCTGACCATATCCACATCAAGGGCAAACCGATAAACATCAGTGCAAGTACGCTCTCTCACTTCTCGCACCTAGAGGCTCACCTTGACCAGTTCAAACTCCTACTACCTCCACTTCTTCCCAGTGGCGTAGGCTGTTAAATGGGGGGAGGATCATAAGCTTCCCTTACCTCCACTCCTTGTGCCACACACACACACACACACACACTACCCACAACACAGGCACACCCCACACACACACACACACACACACACACAAACCACTGCCTGGAGTACCACTAACACCCTTCCTCAATCAACACGAAGGAAGGCACCGGAACTACTTCCGGGATCTCGCCGATTTGTTTGTTTTTTTTCCGGTCGACTCAAAGCTGAGTGAAAGCAGCCCCAGGCAAATACGAGGATTTATAAACCTCGTATTTCTTTTGTTAGTCATCATCCTGTAAAATTGCTAAGCGTTACACCTCTCGAGGACAGAGCAGTAACACCCATTCCTTGTGCCTTTTAAGTAATACCAACCATCACATTAGCACCGGGAACCTACTCAATCAACTCACCTTATTATTATGCTTTAACTACTGGTGTTGAACTTATCTTAGTATTATTTTTTGTGTTTTTCTCTAGGTTAATTATCTTGTGTTTATGTACATATTGGTTCATTTTAGTTATATAAAGCATTTTCTTTGTCATCTCTGTTGTGCTTTCAAAAGCAGATCATCTTAACCCTTGCTACAAGGTATTTATTAGATATTATTAAATTGTTATTGGTTTATCTACTTCTTTCCATCACCTTTTTGTTATGGTTCGGGCGTTTTTCAAGTCTCGCTACTCATTTCCCTCTAGACAACTCACTGTCTCGCCTCGTAACAATATTATATTATACTATTATATCATATATACTATATATAATACTATATATCTATATATATATATATATATAATATATATATATATATATATCTATAATATATATATATATATATATATATATTCATTTCATATATATATATAGTGTTGGTTGAAAGTAAACTGCTCAAAAGGGTTTCAGTAAAAATTGACAAATTAGGAAATGGTGAAGAAAACAGGGCCCCACCTTGATAGTTTTTGACAATATCGGAGTGTAGCGGTGGATTAGGTGACATGGTGGTGAACATGACAGTGTGGTGAAAATGTAACAGAGCTTCAATAAAAACATTTTTACGTACTAGGCATTTTAGTTGAAGAAACAGTTCTGCAACGGCAATTCCCTGCCTTACAATGCCCTTCCCATGTAGGTTGCTTCCACATAAGGAGCTTAAGCGAAAGGAAATGAAGGCATTTTGTACATCCAATGAAATTTCCGAGACAAAATTACCGTTGGAATTTCGTTCTTTTAGATTCAATACATTTGGGAGAGTGGTTGCAATAAGACTGCTAAATAACTAAGTTTTGAAATATGAATAATATAAACTTACCTTTGTTACAGCTTTTATGCACGGTTGCTGAGTGACAACGAGCGCTAATATGAATAGTGAAGGTGGATATTGTGAGCGTCTATAGGACAGACCGATGAACTCCAGAGACACCAGGGACTGCTTGAGACGCCATCCCGTTCTCTGGTGAGTCCTCTGAGGTACAGACAGACTACAGAGGCATGAGTGACTAACTGAGGTGCTTTTCCTTACTATATAAATCACTTTTTTTTTGCATTATTCCAGTTTCTTGATCCGCCTTCTTCACCTTTTTGTTCCTTTCATTTTACCATTATATGACTTTTATTGGTTTTCACCTTATATATAATGGGTAAATTTCCAGATTAACACCGAACCTCTTTTGGTGGACGTAAGTATTTTTTTTCTGGTGAGTTTTGATGTGCTTTGAATTAATCTGCTAACCGTTGCTGTCGCAAATAAAAAAAAAAAGTATATTCTTTCTTGCAAAAATGACAGCAAAACAAAAACAAATTGAACCTAGTCGAACCTATACTTAACCTAACGTTTATCTAACCAAACCTCTAGGTACCTAACCTAGCCCATACCTAACCTAACCTATACCTATCCTAATCTTTACCTACCTAAAAAAAAAAAATACTAGCTACCTCTACCTACCTAAAAAACAAACAAAACAAAAAAACATAAAAATTGCGACAGAAACGGTTAGCAAATTAATTAAAAACACATCAAAACTCACCAGAATTTTTTTTTTGTCCACCAAAGTGAGTTCGGTGTTCATCTGGAATAATACCCTATAATGTTTGTCTTCTATTTATCGAAAGCTGTGTTGTGGAGGTATTGTTTCCCCTCATCTACATCACGTGTAAAACACAAACATACAAAAAAATGTTCAATTAGGTCTTGACCGATAACACTCATAAGAACATAAGAACATAAGAAAGTAAGGAAGCTACATCGGCCGTGAGACCTACACGAGGTAGTTCCTGTTACCTAACTCTACCTATATCCACCTCTCTTACCCATCCATGAATTTATCCAGACTCCTTTTAAAGACCCCAATAGACTCCGCATTAACCACCTGACAACTTAGTCCATTCCAATCATTCACCACCCTATTTGTGAATCAAGTTCTCCCAATTTCCTTTTTAAATCTACGCTTTTCCAGCTTGAATCCGTTACTTCTCGTTCTACCCTGCTTACTAACCTTAAGAACTTTTCCTACATCGCCTATATTGTATCCCTTTATCCACTTAAAAACTTCTAGCAGATCGCCCCTTACTCTACGCCTCTCGAGTGAGTGTAAATTTAACAGTTTCAATCTCTTCTCATAACTAAATTTACGCATTCCATGAATTTTTTTGGTCATCCTTCTCTGCACTGATTCTAACAAGGCAATATCCATCCTGTAATACGGAGACCAAAACTGAATCGCATAGTCTAGGTGAGGTCTGACTAGAGCCAAATAAAGCCTTAGAATAACCTCAGCACTTCTAGTTTTAACACTCCTGGTAATAAATCCGAACACCTTGTTGGCTCGATTTCTAGCCTTATTACATTGATTACTAGGACGGAGGTCTGAGCTTACCCGGACGCCCAGATCTTTCTCACCCTCTGATCTTTTCACCGATACATTGCGTATGGTGTACCATAGACCATTGTAAACCTGGACTGCGCACGGAATATCGGCCTATCGCACAAGGGCCTGAAGTCGGAGGGCCGCTTGGATTCGTATATATATATATATATATATATATATATATATATATATATATATATATATATATATATATTATATATTAATATATATATATATATATATATATATATATATATTATATATATATATATATATATATATATATATACGGATCATATAGACTGGTTTATCAGTATATATGATATACTGTAGTCTTCGTAAAGGTTTGTTCTATAATATTATCAAATAAAAAACAGTAAAACACGCTAAAGAAATGCCATTACGAGACTCTGAAGAAATATGCATGAACTAAATATTCGCTTCAACTCTACGCCATTTAAAACTTTGCGAGATAACTTTTATCATGAAGGGTATCAATAGAAGCGCAATTTTATTAGCTTTCCATTGACATATTTCGTTTTCGGATAAATTTATTAGAACCAAATAAAATCATCAATCGGGTAATTTTCCCGATTGATGATGTTATTTATTTACTTATATATTTCTTTTTTCTGATAAATGAATTAGCACCATGTATAAATTAGCGTTAACTAAATAAATAACCTCTTCAATCGGGAAAATTACCCGATTGATGATTTTATTTATTTATTTAATGCTAATTTATGTATGGTTCTAATTCATTTATCAGAAAACGAAATACATCAATGGAAAGCTAATAAAATTGCGCTTCTATTGGTACCCTTCATGATAAAAGTTGAATCGCAAAGCTTTAAGTGGCGAAGAGTTGAAGTGAATCAGTCTCGTAATGGCATTTCTTTAGCGTGTTTTAATGTTTTTTATTTGATAATATTATAGAACAAACATTTACGAAGATTACAGTATATCATATATACTGATAAACCAGTCTATATGATAGTCCATAGACCACTATATCTCTTTGTCGGCGGGCAGGCCGCTATGCAGCCTGGCAATTTCAAAACATTGTCGCGTGAACAGTCCACAGGATACATTGCAGTGTTGTGTTAACAACGTTGTAAAAACGGACGCTAGCATAGAGTCTATATGGGTGGAAATTAGAGAAGAAACTGATAAGATGGTCTTGGGTGTAGTGTACAGGCCTCCAAACTTATGTAAAGAAGATTCAGCTCTTATATGGCAGGAAATAAGCAGGGCTTGTATATATAATCGATTATGCGTGGTAGATGACTTTAATCTTAGGAGCATTGACTGGGATTTAATTATAGGAGACAATGACGCAGAGGATTTGTTAAAACTAGTTCAAGATAACTTCCTAAAGCAAGCAATCAAGGAGCCTACTAGGGGAGATAATATTCTAGATTTATTACTAACAAACAGGGATAATTTAGTTACTGAAGTGGAAGTTGGAGGTACGTCAGGAAAAAGCGACCATTAAGAAATCAGATTTTGCTTGAATTGGGAGGTGGGAAGAGGAAGTGATAATATACATAGAGCACCTGACTTCATAAAGGCTAATTATGTAGGATTGAGAAGACACCTAGAAGGGATTAACATGGACAAGAGGGAGGGTGAGATGAGATCTGTGGTCGGGACGGAAGGGGGTGTCGGTGAGGTCAACGCGGAAAAGGATTATAATACCTTTGTCAGCAATTTAATTGAAGGTCAGAAAAAGAATATTCCTTATAGGGCGATAAGATCAGTGAAAAACGAGCCCAAGTGGATGACTGAGTTTTTAAACACAACATAGGGATACAAAGGGACATATATAAGAAAGTTAAGGATGGGCAGGTGAATAGAGAGCAGTATAACGAGATGGCTAGAACAGTGAAAACATTAACAAGAGCAGCGAAGAATAATTATGATATTAAGGTTGCAGGGAATCGAAGACCGATCCTAAGGTATTTTTTCAGGTTTATAAAACAAAGACTAGGGAATTAGTGGGGCCATTACAAACTAAGCAGGGGGAGATTATAAGCACGGCAGAGGATATGTGTAAAATTTTAAATGATTATAATTTTCTTCAGTGTTTTTTACTCAGGAGGATAAACAGAAGGTACCTGATAGTGAACAGATGTTTAGAGGAGAGGATGATGAGAAACTCAAAGATAAAGATATTATGATAACTAGGGAAATGGTAGAAGAGGGTATAGAGTATACTATAGACGGAATGCAAAATTTTAAGTCACCAGGACCAGATGAAGTGTATCCCAGTGTACTAAAAGAATGCAAAGGGGTTGTTAGTGATGCGTTAGTGCATATTTTTAGGAAATTGATTGATACAGGGGTAGTGCCGTTAATGTGGAGGAAGGGAGATGTAGCTCCCATACTTAAGATGGGAGATAGAGTATTAATGTCAAATTATCGACCCGTTAGCCTGACGTCAGTGGTAGGTAAATTATTGGAATCAGTTATTGTATAAAACATTAGAGAGCATCTTGAAAAGCATAGTTTGGTAAGTGATTCACAACATGGGTTCACCAAAGGTAAATCATGTCTCACTAATTTATTGAGTTTTTATAGGAAAGTTTATGAACCAGCAGATAATGACGAGGATTATGATATAGTATACTTGGACTTTAGTAGGGCATTCGACAAGGTGCCACATGGTAGACTCTTAAATAAGGTTTAGGCTCATGGAATAGATGGGAAGGTTCTTCGTTGGATTAGATCTTGGCTAAGTAATAGGCAACAAAGGGTTACAATTAATGGTTCTAAATCTGAATGGGGACGGGTAACGAGTGGGGTTCCACAAGGGTCTGTTTTGGGTCTATTGCAATTTTTTATTTACATCAACGACTTGGATAGTGGGATTAGTAGTTATATCAGCAAGTTTGCGGATGATACTAAGGTAGGTAGGATTATTATATCAAAGTCTGATGTAAATATTTTGCAAGGGGACTTCGATAAATTAAATGAGTGGGCAGATTGATGGCAGATGGAATTTAATATTGATAAGTGCAGCATTATGAATGTTAGTGGGAAAAATCCTGGTAATAGGTACACCCATAGACCACTATATCTCTGCCAGGCCCGGTATTTATAATAAGGTTATGGGATTCCCATAAGGTTGAAATGCACATAAATGTTTGGCCAAAATCTCCTAGCTAATGGACAATCCCCATAGCTATAGGTCTAGCAGTTCCTGATGATAAAATGTTCCCAAACGTTCATACATTACCCTTAAGTTTCCCATAAGTCCCAATGCATGGAAATTCTTCAGCCAAGGGTTGGGTTCTGGGTTCCGGGCTGGAATTCGCGCTGTACAGATACATAACCCCTTTTTTTTGTGACCAACTCAGCTGCGACGCAATTTTCAGAAGGGTGGTTCGGTAGGGTTGAGATCGCGTGTAAAAGGAACGCAAAAACGTGAAAATACTCAGCTGGAGATAGAGAGAGAGAGAGAGAGAGAGAGAGAGAGGAGAGAGAGAAGAGAGAGAGAGAGAGAGAGAGAGAGAGAGAGGAGAAGAGAGAGAGAGGAGAGAGAGAGAGAGAGAGAGAGAGAGAGAGAGAGAGAGAGAGGAGAGGAGAGAGAGAGAGAGAGAGATAAGAGGGAGAGAGAGAGAGATAACAAGAGAGAGATAACAAGAGAAGAAAAGAGAGATAACGAGAGAGAGAGAGAGATAACGAGAGAGATAACGAGAGAGAGAGAGATAACGAGAGAGAGATAACGAGAGAGAGAGATAACGAGAGAGAGATAACGAGAGAGAGAGATAACGAGAGAGAGAGAGATAACGAGAGAGAGAGAGATATAACGAGAGATAACGAGAGAGATAACGAGAGAGAGAGATAACGAGAGAGAGAGAGATAACGAGAGAGATAACGAGAGAGAGAGATAACGAGAGAGAGATAACGAGAGAGAGATAACGAGAGAGAGATAACGAGAGAGATAACAGAGAGAGAGAGAGAGAGAGAGAGAGAGAGAGAGAGAGAGAGAGAGAGAGAGAAGAGAGAGAGAGAAAAGAGAGATGAGAGAGAGAGGAGAGAGAAGAGAGAGAGAGAGAGATAGAGATAACGAGAGATAACGAGAGAGAGATAACGTGAGAGATAACGAGAGAGAGATAACGAGAGATAACGAGAGAGAGAGATAACGAGAGATAACGAGAGAGAGAGATAACGAGAGATATAACTCAGCTAGCTGCTATGTGAAGGGATCATATCAAGTTTAAGATCGCGGGAACGCATGGCCTTCACCAGCCATGTATGCCTCTTTTATGCCGTCTGACATCCTCTCCGACTCGTGCATGCGGAAAACCCTTCACGATAAGAGAAATAGGGCCCAAGGCGACCATTGTTTGTTATGAACTGAAAACTCTACCCAAGCTACCCACCTCTCAATGTGAGTAGAGAAAGTTCACGGGTTTTGCTGAGTCACTACGCGCTTTGCCTCGGACCCAGGTTTTCGTGCGCAAATGGAATGCCTGAATTCTTGGGTTCCGTGAACTGGTTCTTGAAATGTTGCAAATGGAAGAGGCCTTAAAATGTCTTTTAGATCATGAAATAACGCTTGAAATCAGTAAAATATAAGCAGTAAATTATGTGAGAACCTTACGAACTGAAAATAAAGCAATATTAAAGGATTAATTCATATATACGTGTAAATAAGATCCCGTAGAAAAGTTTTACGCGGGGAACGATGTAAACACTTGTCTCTCTCCTCCCTATAAATAATAATATTATGTTATATCTCCACAAGTATTGGTAGAAGGGTGACGGAAGGAAACACAACAGGTAAACCACGTAGTACAGAAGGGGAAAGGGGCAAAAACCAGGGAGGGAGTGATGACCAGGCAGATACGGCAGTATACATATAGCTTGGTAGATATACTGCCGTATCTGTAGCTACGTATACTGCCGTATCTCTGCCTGATCATCACTTCCTCCCTGGCTATTGTTTCTTTCTCCTCCTTTACTACATGGTTTAACTTGTGTGTATCCTTCCGTCACCCTTCCGCCATTACATTTGGAAATATGATGTTATTTGGTAAATTTCTAGCGTTGCCCATACTCTCCCCCTTGCCCCAAACAAGCTTGGGGACCTGTGGGAATGCGGGGTTTGAGGGTGGGGACTAAATAATGCGTCGAAAACACGTATTTTTAGAGTTGTGTAGGAGTCAAAATTACCTATATCTAGGGTAATCTTCCCTAGATATTAGAAATTTACCTAACCTTCAAACTCCGAGATTACAAGGCCCCCCTCGTAATCTAACCTAACCTAAGCAAATTAAACCTAACCTAGCGAGGGGCTCTGCCCCCCTTGACCCCCGACAATCTATCCTAACAGCGATAATCACCCGATAATCTATCCTAACTTAGCGATAATCACTCGATAATCTAGCCTAACCTAATGGGGCCCCTCGACACCCCCGGTAACCAAATTTTGTTTTATCTTACTTCTTAATGGGAGGGGTGGGGGAGGGTGGGGTGGACTCGATACTCCGGTCATTCTGTTTGTAAGGATCGTCAGCAGGTCCACACGTTTCTTGACTGAAGAAATTCAGTCAATTTTCCCTAGATCTAGGGAATTTTTACGGCACTGCCTAACTCAATAACTATGTGGTTGCAACGCACATTTTGTACCCCAGCCAAATATCCCGCATATCCCCCAAGGTGCCCAAACTTGTTTTGGGGGAGAGGGGGGAGTATGGGCAAACACTACAACAATACCTGTTATTTATAGGGAGGAGAAAGACTAAGTGTTTACGTGCGTCTCACTCTTCTTCCTCTTGTGACCTGCATCGCCTCTGTTTTTCTTCCCTTGCCGCGGACACTTTCCAATGAGGATTTGGCTTTAGTTAGAAGGTTAAAACGTGGAGTTAGGTTAGGTTAGGGAATCTAAAGGTGGAGTTAGGTTAGTGAATCTAAAGGTGGGGTTACGTTACATTAGGTTAGGTTAGTTAATCTAAAGGTGGGTTTAGGTTACTTAATTTCATGACATATACGCTTCTCACTAAAAACATTTGATATCTCCAGAAGTAATGATTTGCGACAGAAACTCATTGAGAGTTTCTTAGAATCCATTAAGGTAACCAGAAAGCACACTCCCAATTAGAGAGAACTGCAACTCGAGAAATGCCAGTGGTCGCTGGCAGTTTTAACTCATAGGTTGGTCTACTGTGTTTTGGCTCCGCGACTAATATTTTTCATAAATTAATTTCGCGATAAATATTGATGCACCGCATCTGAATACCAAAAAATATAGTTCTTCTGTTGTTCTACTAATTATATGGATGACATGCATTACGATGGAACGTTCTATAATAGCAATTTAATGCAAAATACTCGCCTCGAGTAGCAAAGCTTAATAGATTTTTTACATGTATATTGTGGCATGTAAAATTTGGGCGATGTTCACACTGTTTTCTAAGACAGTACTGCTGCGTCTGGCAAACGCTTGTCAAAATACAATAAGCAATGCCTTGGAAAAACGAAGAATAAAGAATGCCGAAATCGGCTTGTTGCTGCGACAATGTAGGTTATAATTGTGGAGGCGACGTGCCGCGGCGGGGAGTGGTGGGCGGGGAGATTGTGGCGGGGAGATTGAATCAAAACATTACGACTTCACGCGTCGACTCATTGCACTTCCAGGCTTTCTATCTGATTGATACACAATAATAACAGGAAAATATGACTGCCTAGGTATAGATAACTTCTAAACATTCGTTATTGACTATATAATATCATAGAGTAGCATTTACCTCGCCTCCTCAACTATAACCTACTTGGTTATTTGGTTATATACAATGTTTTACAGAATCAGGCTTCTATGCAATATACATATAGAAGAAAATCGTTCTTAATATTACACTTTTGTGTTTTAAGTGCAGTGGAATAAGCCCATATTTTGTTTTCCAGTAGACCAACTTATTATCAAAAAAGTGAGTTAAGACTGCCAGCGACCCCTGGCATTTTGGGTTCCAGTTCTCTCGAATTGTGTAGGTAATTCTGGTCCTAGTGTAAAAAATTTACCTTGTTTCCAAGTATTACATTTTTGTTTTTCCGGAAGTAGTATCTCCACTACGTGCTGAAGCTGAAATGATAGCCCTCCAGAAGATAGATATGACTGCGTAGGTAAAACATATCTTTACCTTCATTTCTGCTAAAAACAAGAGCTAAATTTATTATAAACATCAATACTAAATAGAAAATAATAATGCCTTCGAAAAATGTTGTCAAATAAACAATGAAAACCCTTTATTCATCCTTTTCATCTATTAGTAGAAGTGGAACTGTCGTCGAAAATTTCCGTTGGCGAGAATTCTCGATTGTTGTCTCGCACAGAATTTGGATACAAGAGAGTACTACCATGGACGGCCTTGAGCAAGCATTTTCCCTGTCCACTCCAGCTGCTCCATGGTCATCACTGCAGCAGCTGCACTTGCTCAGTGCCTGCTGCATCTTGCCAGTGGCGAGGAAACAATCATAATGTTATTATAATTTTCATTCCCGCTGTCATGTATGGTTCCTTTTTTATTTACTCTGGAGGAATGCATTTACGAGAGTGACATACATAATTCCGTCATGGTTCAGCCGATACCTCTTGACAAGTTCTTCGTCATTCAGCCGAGAACGTCTCTTCTGGCACGAAAATGCCTGAGTTTGGCGCTGGCGGAAGAGTTGTTTTGCTGCCATGTTGACGGCTTATGTCAACATAAGGATCCTTATGGGACCTCCGGACATCCCCTAGCGCTTATGGGCAACTTTATGGGAAAACACGAGCACTTATGGAATTTTCGGTGACTTATGGCGAACCTCGCCATTTTGTCTGCTTATGGGAAACCCATAAGCTATTATAAATACGGGCCTATAGTGCAACTCCTCCGCTTCTCCTTCCTACCCTGTCCTTGTGAAATATCTTATATCCCGCTATCTCAACTTCTGGATTAAATACTTTGCCTGTCATATCTAACCATGTTTCTGTTAATGCTATTATATCAAAATCTTCAACACAAGATGTTCCTCTCAGTAAACCTATCTTATTTAATATACTCCTACAATTTGTATAATAAACCTTTAAGTTGCAGTTCATCTTGTCGATTTTCCCGCTAGCTGTATTTACGCTGACTGCCTGTTTTATCCCTGTCTGTTTCTTAATTCTACTTGTTTTATTCCTGACTTGACCAACAATATTCCTTCCTTGACTATCATAATCATTATTCTTCACCTGCACACCCTCCTGGCCTCTAAAAAAACCCTGACCCCATCTCCCTTTCAATTGCCCACGCCAACACACCTATACCTCTATGAAAGAGATGCACCCCGTCCCTGGCGTACAAGTGGTCCTTACCGAAGAATCGAGCCCAGTTATCGATAATAACCAGCCGTTCTTCCTGCAGTGTTCACCTCACACGCTTCCCACCACCATCTTGGACCCCCTTTTCTCACTCATTACCATATCCATTTGCACTCTCATTACCATATCCACTTCCGTAAAATAAATTTAAAAAAAGCTAATATAACACTGATCCATTATTGTCATTATCATCATCAATGCGAAGAAATATAAAAAAACCTGCACAACACTGATGCATTAACAGACTTTTATGTTATATCCTCCTAAATAATATACGTACTCTTGCAGCACTGTTCTAAAGAAAATAAAACAGTAGAAAACAGGGGTAACCTAGCTATTTGTTTTTTTCGAGTTTTGCCATGAGATTGTTGCATTCATGTCTTATTAAATAAGTATCTTCCGATCCCATATTTCAAGCACCATATGTGCCACTCATAGGGCCGATTTCTTAGTCCTTTGGTAAGCTCCCTAACCAAAAGCCTTACCAACATGGTAACAGTCC
>JACEEZ010000205.1:30000-85000 GCA_016584305.1 Chionoecetes opilio
TCTAACTTGCCTGAAATCATGGATGTAGAAATGTATGTATTAACGCCTTACCCATCACCCCCCACCCATTCACTCACCCATTACCATCACCCCCACCCATTCACTCACCCATTACCCATCACCAACCCATTCACCACCCATTACCCATCACCTCCCACCTATTCCCTCACCCATCACCCATCACCCCCCACCCATTCACTCACCCATCACCCCACACCCATTACCCATCAGCCCACATATTCACTCACCCATTACCCATCACCCTACATCAAGGTTTCCTCAATTCTTGCAACCCACATTTTTTTTTTCACAATTCTCGCTAATAGGCTGCTGGAGAAAAAAAATAAAAGTGATCGGATCTCATAAGTGGACTTAAAGGTTGCCCCTGGTCGAGCTGGTTCCAAAACTGTGCCATATGATGGGATTGGGGCACGGGGGGTGGCACCTATCGCGGACCACACACACACACACACACTTGCGCTTATATTATATACTAGCCGCAAAGCCGCCCTCCGGGCGGCCTTTTTGGCTAGCTCCTGCGGAGGGCTATTGGTGCTTCGGCCCACCACCTGTGTTTGGTGGGCCTTCGGCCCACCAAACACAGACTTTCCCGATAGCCCCTTCTAGCTTTCCCGAAATCATGGATGTAGAAATGTATGTATTAAAGCCAACCCATTCACATCATAGCCCCTTCTAACTTTCCTGAAAGCAAAGCCGCCCTCCGGGCGGACTTTTGGCTAGCTCCTGCGGAGGGCTATTGGTGGGCCTGTGGCCCACCAAACACAGACTCTCCAGATAGACCCATTACCCACCACCTCGGCCCACCAAACACAGACTCTCCAGATAGCCCCTTCTAACTTTCCTGAAATGTATGTATTCCCCCCACCCATTACCCATCACCCCCCACCCATTCACTCACCCATTACCCATCACCACATACCCATTCACTTCACCCATTACCCATCACCACACACCATTCACTCACCCATTACCCATCACCCCCCACCCATTCATACACACCATCACCCCACACCCATTACCCATCACCCTACCCATTCACTCACCTATTACCCATCACCCTACATCAAGGTTTCCTCAATTCTCGGAACCCACTTTTTTTTCTTCACAGTTCTCGGTGATCGGATCATCCTATAAGTGGGCTTAAAACCTTCCCTGGTCAACCTGATTCCAAAACGGTGACATATGATGGGATTCCGCCACAGGGGCGGCACCTATCGCGGACAGACAGACAGACACACACACACACACACACTTTCGCTTATATATATATATATATATATATATATATCCCTTAAGCTTTAATCCCTTAGCCAGTTATGGGTTAATAATACAACTAATTGATTTTGTCTCAGTCTTGTTTATTTTGATTTGTAAAAGTTTATTGTACAATTAAGCATACAGGACATACACACACAATACAAGTATGTACATAAATGCATATGCAGTAGCAAAGAAGTTCAAAGCGGGCATCAGCCCGCCAGTGAGGAGGGTATCCGTCAGGCTACGGGAGGGTCGCGTGGAGGCGTGGTGACGGTGAATCACCTGAGTCACTGGTCACCCTGCCGGGCGCGGCGGATGTGGGTACGTGATGAGTCAGCGGGGAGGGGGCGTTGCTCGCAGCACCCCCAACATCACGTCTCTTGGGGTGTGGCGGACCATGAGGGCGGCCCTGCCTTCACGCCCACTCAGCAGCCCCCAACCTGCAGGCTGGGCGGCGGGGGCCGGGCCGGGCCTCAGGGGGGCGGTGGCGGGCAGGACAGGAGGTATAGTCTATTCACTTATGCTGGATTCTTGGGAGCTGCTCGCTGCCTAGACGAGTTTGTAAGGACGTCGCTGATTGGCTGATAGACTCGGGCTGGGTGGCGATGGTGGTGGTACTTGCCTCGCTGCAACCCAAAACCCTTGCCTTGCCTTAGAAAAATATTCATATTTCTTGGCTTTACTCATCTCTTACACAAGATAGGCCTATTTTGTTTGCATCAGTGAATCAAGCAGTGATTGTTCAACAACAACACGCCATTCATAACTCAATAGGGTAAAAAATAAAGTCATGGCTGACTATCACAAGAGTAGGCGGACTTTTAGGTTTTCAGTGCATTGAAATGTTGTACTCCTACCCGATATTACCAAGCTACCAGATGATATTTATGAAAGCTGAGCCTACCATCGTGTTCATAATGCATTGCTGCATATCATGAATATAAAAAAAATTACACTAAGACTACACTAATATTAAGATAATTGAAGGAAAGTAAAAAAGTGTATAAACATTTTTTCTTGCTTATTTTGCTTCAACTCGCTCTAACTCCATATGTTTTGGTCTCAATCAATTTTTAAGAACTGTTTTCAAAATCCTTATACTTTTCAGCTTCCTGTGGTATGTAGCAGTACCAATAAGGAAAAAGTACGTGGTCAAAATGGCTAAGAAAGTTAAACTACTACTGCAAACTGGCACGGGTGACGGGTGAGCATTTCTCCCTATACAGGAGAGACTTTTTCTCGGGAGAGCTTCTTTTTTTTGTTTTTTTTGTAAAGGTTTATTGTACAATTAAGCATTAAGGACATACACACACAATACAAGGATGTACAGAAATGCATATGCAGGAGCAAAAGAAGTAAAAAAGGGGGGCCATCCCCCCGCCAGTGAGGAGGGTATCCGTCAGGCTACCGGGAGGGTCCGTGGAGGCTGGTGACGGTGAGTCACCTGCGTCACTGGTCACCCTGCCAGGCGCGGCGGGGTGGGTTACGTGATGTGTTAGCGGGGAGGGGGCGTTGCTCGCAGCACCCCCAACATCACGTCTCTCGTGGTGGGGCGGACCATGAGGCGGCCCTGCCTTCACGCCCACTCAGCAGCCCCCCACCTGCAGGCTGGGCGGCGGGGGCCGGGCCGGGCCTCAGGGGGGCGGTGGTGGGGCAGGACAGGAGGTAGTGCACCAGTGGGCGACGGGGTGTGCATCTCGCAGTGGTCGCACACTTGCCCCTCGAAGTCCTCCTGCAGCTCCTCTCGGGGGTGTAGTAGCCCAGACGCACACGCTGCAGTAGTGCGCCATCTGCCCTGGGTTGTTGCTGGGTGGCGTCCAGGGGGTGGTAGTCGGTGACTGCAGCGGTACCAGCCGCCTGCCTCTTCCTGGCCTCCAGCTCTCGGGTGTTTCGGGCGAGCGCAGTGTGCTGGGCCCGCCCTCGCCTGCACCATGAGCTGCTGTAGGCTGGGAACACGTGCATGGTGACGCTGGGCCGCTGGCGGCTCGCTTGGCGGCCGGCCGTCCGCCGCCTCGTTATCTCGGACCCCTACATTAGGTAATGCCGTGGGTCCAATGAAAAGTGAAATAGATTATTTCGAATTTGGCAGGGTGTTTTCTTATGTAAAATTGAATTTTAAGGGTGGTTTTGGGTTCGATTCAACTTTTTGGTTTGAGCATTTTCTTGCTATGCAAAAATGGATTTTTATATTTATATGCAAAACATAGCTTAAAGTGTGATTTTGCATAGTAAAAATTGCTAAAATGAAAAAATAGATCTAGATAAAATCGTCTTAAAATTCCATTTACATAGGAAATTGGCATGACAAGTTGCGAAAGAATTTTTGTTATACGGCCGTACCCTAACTAGGGTACCAAAATAGTTGGATTGGGTTACGATGGGGGGAAAGGACAAGCCCAAAGGGTTTGATGGTGCCCGACAGCTATGGGAAACTGCACCCAAGGTTGATCAGGGGGGACATGTGTCAGTGACCAAAAGGGGCCATCTGGGAAAGGGACCTTTCGCACTTTGTACCAAGGAACCCGGTGCCACCTGAGAAGCCTGCGTTCAAGGTGGTTCAGGCTCTCTTATGATCTACCCGGTGACTACGACTCCACCGACCCCACTGATCGTACTGCAAGATGACTCAACTAGGCCAACACGGGGGGGAAGGGTGCTACTCACGCCCATTTGGAGAAGATGCTGAGACGCAAGCTCTTCTGGAGTACATGCGTGTTGCACACAAACGAGTTACCCCTGGCGCCACCTTATCACCAGCATCGCGGGCCTACTCATCTGACCCCTGGCTTCCGGGTCCAGTGTGCAGTCTGCTGTCCAAACGTGAATGAGATGCAGTACAACGCAGAGTTCAGAGGAGTGCCAGGCGGTGAAGATCTCACGAGATACCGGTGTATACCTGGTCAACATGTCCACTGACCAGCAGGTCTCCTACCAGCTGATCCAGGGGGTGAAGCGGGGCGTTCTCCCCGTCCCAGCTGCAGAAGATCAAGTGTTGGAAGGTGTCCAACTCCAGATGCTCCCACAGCCCAGTCGCTCGTGTACATTGGGGGACCAAAAGCATGGACTGACTGGCAAAGAACTGACCACCCTGAAAATCCTAGTCAAGTACTGCCTGCAGGTGTACTTTAAAACTCTACTACGACATCAAGGTTCACCACAGACTAGAGGACGGCCCCAAGCACATCCTCACGCACTCAGAGTGATGAGTAGCAGCCCAAGAAGGTCCAAACAGCAGTGACCTTCCCACCCTGCGGACAGGAGCATGGTTTTGCACACTCAGAATGTGTCCTCCTCTCGCTGATGGCGAGTCAGAGTGAGGACGACCGCAGGGGTCGCCGCGACCCCGATTTTGAAGCTGAGGACTGGCGAGGAGTATGGGGACACCGTGTAAACCTCGCATCACACCCAAGCTGAACCCTTTTCAGCCGCCAGCTTGCAGACACTGATCAGCTGGCAGCCTGGCCAGGTGCACGAGCCGGCATTCACCTTTCACTGTCCGGGATCAGATCCAGGAGATCTGGTCAAGCCGTAAAGAGGTTCCGGAGTTCTCCTATCCACACTCAGAGCACCGAAAGAGTCGTGAAGCAGGTGACAAAACTTTCGGCAGCAGTGGTGGGTAGCAGGCCCGAGACGGGTTCATCCGGGCTCGGGCCCACCAGCGGGGAACCATGCCCTGCTTTCAGGTCTAAGAAGGGGCATGATGGAAAACGTTCTAGGCCAACGTAGAGGCTGGTGACACTGTGATGGGAGTTTCCTGATGAACCAACTGATCAGAAAGAGCTTACCCACGCTAGTCATCTGGAACTCATATTGGGGCTGATGCAAAAACAGGACCAACCGGACACTGCATACTCATTTAAGCATTATTCGATAAGGGTTTCAATATAAAAGTGCGATTTTGCATAGTAAGAATTAATCAAATTAAAATGGAATTAAATAAATCGTCTTAGAATTTTCCCTTATACATAGGAAATTGGCATGCCAAAGTTGAGAATTTTTTGTTTGTTATACGGCGGTACCCTACCCTACGTGGCTGAGGATCCAGTTGAGGCCTGACACGCCTTCCCTGCGCGACAAGGCTGTAGGCTGCCCAGGATGGTGGTGATGAGCCTCACGTTTGTCCTTGGGATGCGGCTGTTGGAGGGCCTGCAGCCCCCGTCCAGGAGTCGGTTGTATTACCACAGTTGCCTCCCGGCGGTGCCGGGCATGTTCGAGGGCGTGCTGGATGGCCACCAAAGCTCAGTCTGGAGTGTGGAGCAGTTGTTAGACGTCCGCCAAGACAGCTTTGTCCCACCCGTGGTGACGAACGCGGCACCTGTTTGGCCACTATCCGGGTCGACCGAGCCGTCACTTAAGTATACACGGCTGTCCGCTCGGTGCCCTGGGCCATGGCCATCAGCGCGTGCTGCCCGCAGCTCCCCGGGTGGTGCATATGGCTTTACAGGCAGGAAAACTGCGTGGCGGTAAATTCTGCGCGGCGGGGGGCCCCCACGGGGGCGGAGCATTGTAGGTGGGGGCGGGGACATCGGCCTCCCGCCACGGCCCGGTGATCCCCGCGTGAATGAGGCTGTGGGTGGCTAGCGAGGTGTTGATGAGCCACGTTGTTTTCCGCGCAGGCACTCGATGCCCTGCGTCATGGCCAGCCGGAGTCTCCTCTGCGCCACGCCCCCCACGTCGCGGCGGATACTCTGGCCACGCGGCAGGGCCCTGATGCACTGCACCCTGGTGGCGAGGGACACCAATCTGGTCTCGCTCTGCATTACGCAGGCGCTGGACCATCTCGGAGCCCCCAGCATGGTCCTCATGGCGTTGTTCTGGAGCACCTCGAGCCTCTCCTGCTGACTGGGGGAGAGCGCGATGATGACAGGAGCGCAATAATCACCAGGGAGCGCACAGCCTGCACATAGTACAGGCGGAGGACAGAAAAAGCTGCGCCGGCGTTAAGCCGCGTCATGGCCCGCATCACGTTCAGCCTGGCTTGCGTCCTTTCCCTCACACAAAACAAAAGTTAGTCATGGTGGACTAACTTTGCATACTAAAGCCGTGGGGTCTAAAACGAGTAACCCAAAATTTAGTCCGCTGAGTAAAAATGGTTTATCATTTTTTGGTAACTCCCTAGTAAATCCGGTATGGTCTTAGTCAAAACAAAATGACAAACCATTTCGTCAAAGTTCCCGTTTTGAGTATCCTTTAGTAAATTTGACTAAGGGGGGCAAAAAATGCCCCTTTGGGGGGGCAAAAAAAATGCACCTTTGGGGGTGCAGGTTTTGCCCCTTTTATAGGTCAATTTTTTGCCCCTTTTGGAAGGGTGCACTTTTGCACCCTATAGGTCAGCAAATGCACCTTTAAGGGTGCAACTTTGCAACTTTAAAAGGGTGCAAAACTATATACATATTTTGCACCTTTTAAAAGGGTCCAAGGTTGCCCCTTTAAAATAGGGGTGCAAATTTTTGCCCCTTTTTGGGAATTGGAATTTTGGGGGGTCGATTTTGACCCTTTGGGTCAAAAAATGCACCTTTAGGGTCAACTTTTTGCCCCTTTTTGGAGGGATACTTTTGCACCCATGGGTGCAAAAAAATGCATCTTTAAAGGGGTGAAATTTTGCACTTTTAAAAAGATCAAAATTATGTCCCACTTTTGCATTTTAAAAGGTCCCCAAAAGTGCCCCCACTTTCAAAAACGTTATTGCACCTTCTGGAGGAGTGCAATATTCACCCTATTTTAAAAAAGGGGTTGCAATTATCCCCCCCTCCAAAGGGAAAAAAATTACCTCTGCACCTCCGGGAATGCAATTATATTTATCTGTTTTTAGGGATCTTTAAAGGAAGAATTCACGATATATTTTTTTTGATGGCAATTTTAGAGTAATTGCTATCAAAAATTATATATCTAAATTCCTCCTTTTAAAAATCCGAAATAAAACAGAAATTTCATTTTTGAAGGGGGGTTGTTGCTGCAAAGGGACTGTACACAAACAGTTTCCCCGATGCCCAAATCAATGTGGAAGTTCCTCCCCAAATAAGTACTTCTCAAAATTAAAGAAGGATCTTAAATAAACCGGGGGGCCCATTCTGTTAACTTTGTTTTTAAACTTGTTTTAAAAAGCGAAAAATATGCATTAAAGGAAAAAAAACCCAGGATCAAGTTAAAAAGGGAATTAAACATGTTTAAAGAAATACATCTTTATTAACTGAAACAACTTGAGTTTAAAAAAAATAAAATGTTGTTAATGTTACATTTTTTACAGGGTAGGAATGAATGACAATTACTTATTCGCGATTTGTCCTTCACCAAAAAGATCGGGGGATGGAAATATATTTCCGTACTTATTTTTGAAAACTGAACACAAATTACGTTATTTAGTTTTAAAATTTTAACACCAAATCTTGAAAATTGAACCAGGGAAATTTTTCATATATTGATTTACTTTTTTTTCATGCTAATGAAAAAAAAGGCAATCATCATCTAAAAGGGAAAAAAAGGGCACATTTGGGCCAAACCTAACCCTATGCTTTATTGCAAATAGCCGTGACTGTTAAAGTGATTATTTACGGGAAAAAATGCTTTTGAAATTTATTGGGCCTGGCTATAAAATTTGTAAAAAAAAAAATATTTGACATAGCCATCATACGGGTATCAAAATTCTGCAACACTGGTTTTTATAATTTAAAATTAGTGCAACTTTTAAAAAAAAAATAATATTTGACTCTTTTTACTCAAACGCATTAAAGTAGGAAGGAGTACATAAAATGCAAAAATTTTTTAAAAAGGGTGACATCGGGAAAAAGTTTTTGAATTGCTATGAAATTTTTAAGAAAGACGAAAAAAAAAAATAACTGGTGGATATTTAGCTTTAAAAGCCTAACACCGGAAAAATACAACCTAAAATTTTTTTTAGAAACGGAAAAAATGAGACATTCACTAAAAAAAAAAGAAAAGATCACAATAAAAAAAACGCAGGGGGCCAGGGGGAAATATGATGGCTAATTCCACATATCAAAGCGGCCTAATGCCTGTAATTCTTTTTATTCGCTTACAAGAATCCAGTACAAAATTTGTAGTATATTATAGCAGTGAAGCTCCATACCATCATTTCCTCCTTTATTGCATAGCCTACCTTATAAAATCTGTTTGTACATAAAAACTTACTATTATAAAACGCTGTACAAACGGGTTGTGTAACTAGGCCATGCAATAAGGTAGGAAAGAAAATGCGAATGAGTAAAAAATAAGACAAACTAAAAGCCGCTATAACCTCCACTTGTGGATAATATTGTACTGTTTGCAGGAATGACAAAAAATATAAATCTAGTTAATTATTTCATATTTCGTGAGAAAGAAACCAAAAAATTAATGTGGACCAAAATATGCTGATTGTTTTGGGATGCAAGTGAAATATTTAAATTTGGGAAGGAAATGTATAGTTTGGAGTGAGAGGTAAAACAATGTAAAAAAAACCCAGATGATAATGGAAGAGGACCCTGTCCCAACGGGCGCATGGAAGGGTAAGATAATAAGAAACACAACAAGGAAGGGAGGGTAGCTTCACTAAATGTTGAGAGTGCAGTGGGCAGTAAAAACAGGAATGGAAAACGGACTAGGAAAGAAAAAAACTAAAAAACCTGCCCTGTGGGGGGTTTTTTTAAAGGAACCTGTAAACAAAATTTAAAATTTAGACCAAACCTGCTTTTTGAGTGTTCCCTCAGTTAAATTTTCTGGTTCCCCTCAGCCTGATGTTCTGTTGTAGATTTTGAAAAAGAGCATTGATTTCCAACATTTTTTACAGCTTAAAATGGTCGTCAAGCCTGTTTCCCCCATGAAAAATGAAAAACTGTTTTTGTTTTTGACCAATTTAGCGTCCCCATTACACTGCGTCTTGGCCCACTGGAATGACATGTAACATTAAAAAAAAAAAAATGTTACCCTAGCATTATGTCAAGAAATTTGAGGGGGGCCCTAAAACACAAAGGGGAAAACAAACCCCTGACATGCCGTCACAAAACATATGCAATGGCAAATGAAGTGACAATAAACAAATATACAAAATATTTATATTTTTTGGAAACAGGGAGCTAAGCTCAAAAATAGCCATGAAACAAAAACTTATGCTGCTTTTCACACAGAGCCATGTGGGCCCCCACCATTCCCACCGTGTGAAAAATTTGGTGGGACGGCACATCGGTGGGCACACGGGGGGGGGCCTTTCCCGTCCATTGAAAACTTTCAAGGGACTTTCCCGGGGCCCCCCCCCACGCGGCCCCCCGGCGGGATTTTTTAAATTGCTAAAAACCCCTCCCGGGCGAGTAAAAGCCAGTGAACGGTAAAGGTGGTAGAGCCAAACGTAAAAAGGACGGCGCATCCGTTTTGCGCCTGTTCGCGGGGGGTAAACCCATACCGGGCCGGTGGGGCCCCGGGTATAAAACCCGGTCCCAAAAAAAAAACATTTGCGGCTGTGACATTTTTTGCTGATTCTTCGCCGTGTTGGCTTTGTTTTTTTCATTAGACGGGAAGAAAAACCGGGTTTCTTCCCCCCACCCAGACGCGCTCTGTGTGAGCTCACCAGCCAGCGGGCCCCAGCTCACCGGGCTCTGTTGACAGGCATTAACTTAAGGTAATTTTTTGAGTTTGTCCTTAATCACATACATTTTTCGATATCACTTTTATTCTATCTTTGTCCAATTATTTTAGGGGTCTACTCTATACAAAATTACGGGGCGATTCGTTTTTTTTATGAAAAACCCCAAGTCAGGGGGTTAGGATAAGTTAATGACCTTGCAGCAAAAACCCCAGGAGGGGCCATGCCTCCCCTTATTTAAAAACTAAGGTTAACTCGCTCCCGGATTCCTAACATAATTTCTGACCTGGGGAGGGATTAAAAAAAAAAAAATATAAAATGTTATAATATAATATAATAATATATAAAAAATTTTTAATATATATTTATATAATATATATAATATAATATAAAAATATAAATTTTGCAACAGAAAATTTCTATAGATTTTCGGGTCAATTGTCTTACTTACCAACCCTTAACCTAAACAAAAACAAATGGCAATTAATTTTATCAAAAACGGGGGGCCACCCGGATGGTTGTGTAAACCCGGTTTCCCAGACCCCCGCTTGACGGCCGCCGTCAAAAATGAACAACAATGCGTACAATAAAGTCGACCGCACCGCCGTCCCCGCTGTAGGCTCCGTACAAATTTAAAATCAAGGCATCTCTCCCACTGGCGGTCCCCGCTCGAGCGGAGGTGCAAACTGTCCGGTTACCAAAAATACCCTCAAGCGGTGATGATGGTACTCATTGTTGGGCGTGTACGGAAACGGCGCCGTAGAAGGGGGCTAGTGGGAACCGGCCTTTAACCTCCAAAAGGGGCCTATTTTACTCTTGAAATGTCGGGTTGGTTACGTTAGGGCCGGTTTATTTTTCCTTACCAATATTTAACTTTGTTGGAATCACAATGATGGTATTTTTGAAAAAATCCGATGTTACTACAGGCGACAGCCCCAAGGTCTTCACCCGGCAAGGCGACCCTTTCCAGACTTGGGAAATCCGGCCCCCACTGCCCCGGCTAGTTGGCGGCCGAACTGTGGAATATTTCCCAAATCGTGGGTTTATATTTGTTAGGTCCAGAATGAATGGTTTTTACTACTATATCCCCCGGAAGAAACTAAATTTTTCCCCAAATCGTTTTATTAAGGTTGCGTGAAAGCCCATTCTGTCAAAATAAAAATGCGTTTTTATTACCAAACGGGGGGTTTTCACTGGCAACCAAATACCAAAAAAAACCGACAAAAATATCACTTTTTTTTTAAAAATTTTTTTACAAAATATAATCCCAGACCACCTGTTATTTTTTTCACTAACCTAAAGACCCTTTTATAAACGCTCCCTTTTTTTTCAGATGAAACTATTTTTTTTCTGATACATTTTTATGGTTTTGAAAAATCTGATTTTTGTTTGGTTAAGATTCGTTTTATCGCCCCTCCCATATCTAGCTTTACTCCCTTATGAAGGACAAATCTTTTGTCATACCGTCTTCTACTAACCTTAAAAAATCCTGGAAAGCTGTTACTTTTCGATAAAATCACGGAAATAAATATAAAAAAAATAAAAGGTAAAACTCCGCCGTCGCATCAGCACGTCAGGACCACAGGCCAATCCCTCCCTCACTGCAGCAGCCAGGCTGGGTTGGGTTTATGGTTATGGTTAAGGTTAAGGTTAAGTTTAGTTTATTTTTAAAAAAAAACAAATTTAATTTTAACCTAACCCCCTTTTTGACCAAAAAAAACAGTTTGCCAAGAGGCTTAAGGTTTAAAAACTGTATGACAAAAGTTTAGCCCTTTCAAAAGGTGTAAACGATATATACGGGGTTTGATACAAAAAAATCTTAACTCACAAACCTAACCTGGGGCATTGGTAATTTTACACAGGACCAAATTCCCCTACACAAGTGGGACCAGGGTTTAATGTTTACTTTTAGGATTCTAAAAAAAAACTAAATGACTTCCTTTGAAAATCAAAAATTTTTGGGAGATACGACAAACAAGAGAAAAAAGGGTTTTTATGTGCCCTCACTCTTTTTTCTCTTGTGACCTGCATCGCCTCAATTTTTCCCTTTTGCCGGGGACATTTTTTAACGCGAATTTGCCTTTAGTCAGGTTAAACGTGGAGTTAGGGTTAGATGGTATTCAACCGTAATTTATACGAACACACCAACCCTCGTTTTCCCCCGGGCAATAGGGGGGGCACTGTCCGGGGAACCCCAAACGTCCCGGGGAAACGCAAAAGTCCGAGGGCCATTTTCCCCCGGAGTTTATCCTACTCAGTATTTTTCTGTCCGGAACCCAAATATCAGCTACCCCGCCCCCGGGCTTTTTCTCACTTTTTTGTTGTTTTAGTGCTGCGAGGATCCCTTGGGGAACACTATGGCCCTGGTGATGCCTATGATGCTATCACAGGCGCTGTATTATCGTCTTCCTCAGGGAAGGCACGGGGGGCGGGGAAGCTGTTGCCGGGGGGTGTGTGTCTTGGAGGTGAGTGGGGTTACCCAAAAGTAAACAATACAAAAGCTGACTGCGAACCTGGCGGAGGCGCGGGCACTGACCAGGGTGACAGGGGAACGTCGGACCGCCGGACATTTTTTTCAATTTACGGACGGGAAAAAGGGATTAGCCCCCACTCTGAATATCCCCGACCCCCCTTTTTTTGACCGGGAAAAACCGTATCCGGGAAATGGAGTCCGGGAAAACGAGGGTTGTGTGTAGTTTAAAATATTCTTACCTGTATATTTTGATGTGTTAAGAATGTGGTCCTCAAAAATCATCGGAAATCCTCTTTTGCAGTTATCCCCTTAAGGTTAGGTTAGGTTGGGGAACTTCCCTAGAAAAGGTAGGATCTGTGGTTATTGGTTATAATTTTTTTTTATTTTTTAGCTTCATATCATCCCATAGTGAAACCGGGGGTATATTTTACGTCATTAAAATAAACTACTCCCCATCAAAAAATTGTTTCCCCCCCCCTTCCCCGCCCAAAAATTCCCGATGGGTCCTCTGGTTTTTTTTGGAGGGGGATAACTGCAAAAAGAGGCATTTCCCACAAATTTTTAAGTGACAAAATTTACCAAATCAAAACATAGGGAAAAACATTTATAATCTCTACTCAAATTTAATGTTTGGAAAAAAACATTTAAACCCGGGCAGAAAAGGTTTAAGTTAGGTTTGTGGTCATAAGGTTTTGGTTTGTAATTTCCTATTTCCTATTCACCCCTCTTTCCTATAAAAAAATCTTTATCTCCGAAAGTATAATTTACAACGGAAAATTTATTTAAATCCATTAGGGAAACAAACCCTACTCTATGATTGTGAGAAAAATTTTAGTCCCAGTGTAAACATTTATGGCATTATTACTTCCGAGCCCCGTGGCCCACACATACCCCCTTGTGTTTTTTTTTAGTTTTGGTAAATTTCTAGCATTTGCCCTCTCTCCCCCTTGGAAGGGGGAGGCCGACCCAAACCCTTCCCGCAAACAATGTGGGGACTTGTGGAAATGCGAGTTTTCGGGGGAGGGAACAATTTCTGTTTCGAACATACGTACTTTTGGGGTTTTTTAGGGGTCAAAATTTTTCCCCATACTAAGGAAATGTACCTAATCTGAAAAATTTACCTAACCTGAGCTAGCTAACAACCTAAAAATTAAAATTTTTACACTAGGACCGAAAATTCCCTTTCACAATTGGGAAGTTGTTTCTTTCACCCCAATAGATTTAAGAAAAATTTTTTTTTCCTTCTATGAAATTCCGTCCAAAAATACTTTCGGAGATATAAACTTTTTTTTAATAAGGGGTGTATGAGATTTAAAATTAAACCAAAATAACCCCACCTTTAGACTCACTAATTAACCTAACCTAAAATAACCCATTCCCACAGTTAACCTCCCAACTAAAGCCAAAACTGCATTAAAGAGTGCCGCGGGAAGGGAAAACAGAGTAAAGGGGGTCACAAGAGGAAGAAGAGTGTGACGGACGTAAAAAACTTTGCTCTCCCCCTCCCTTAAAACATGCTATTCCAAAAATAATGATTTGCGGACAGAAATCCTAGAGAGAAATTTTTGGAAATTGGTAAATTTCTATGTTTTCCCCTACTCTCCCCCCTTCCCCCAAAAAATTTGGGAACCTGTGTGAATTTCAAAGGGGGTTTTTGGGGGGGAACACATTTGCGTCAGAAAAACTAATTTAAAAAAGTTTGTAGGGGGGTAAAATTCTCAGTCTGGGTATATTCCCCCATATCTACAGAAATTTCCCTACCCAAAATTAAACCTAACCCACCAAAAGAACCTAACCTAGCGGGGGGCTTTTACCCCCGTAACCTAACCTAACCAAAACTAAACCCAAACTACCTAACCAATTCAACCAAACCAAACCAAACTAAACCCAACCTAACCAAATATAACCTAAACAAATTAAACCTATCCTCCCACGGGGGGGGGGGGGGTTCTCGACCTTTGGTATCATTCGTAGGATCGTCAGGTTCCACTCTCTGGACTCGAAGAAACCAATTAATTTTTTCCCTAGATCTGGGAATTTTTTTTCAACACCCCTAACTCAAAACTATTTGGTTGCGTGTTTATTTTTGTATCCCACCAATATCCCGCTTCCCCCCCCCGGGCCCCAAGCTTGTTTTGTGGGAAAGGGGGAGTTGGGGGAAACAAAATAATAATCCCTAAATCCAATAAAGGGAATAGAAACCACACTCCAAATTGTGTAGGGAAATTTTGGTCCTAGTGTAAAAAAATCCCCACCTTTGCTTTCCCAACCCCAACCAAAATTTAACCCCCAAACGGGGAGGCTCTGCCGCCCCCGACCCCCCGATATTTTAACCTAACCCCCTAAAAGGGACGGGAGTTTCGTAACAAAGTTGTTTGGGACCCAGGTTTTGTTTAGTAGTTTCGTACCTGATTTTGAGTTTTTTTGTAGATCCTGATGTCTTTCTAGCTCTGTAGTCAAAATTCAATCTGAGCTGAGTGTACGAAACACTTTTGGTTTTTATATAGAACAAAAATTTTTAGTGTACGAATAACTTATGTACGAACTGACTGCACCCCTCTTCTCCAATTCCTCGAAACACTTTTGGAACTCATCCTTTCCCGGGTTTGACTGAAATGAAATACGCACTGTATTGTAGCTTTTGACTTCAAAAATCTGTAAAAAGGGTTTCCGGTCGCTCGGGCCCTTTGGTTTAAACCCACCGGCCCCCTATGAAATATGAGGTGCCTCAAAAAATTCTTAAAATCCCTTTTGGTTAGGTTTGGTTAGGGGATACTTTGTGTTAAGGTTAGGGTTAGGTTTGGATATTAGGTTGGGTTTTCTTTGTGGTTTAAAGGGTTGGTTGGTTAGGTAACTTTGTGGTTTAAGGGTTTGGTTAGGTTAGGTTAGGTATACTTTGGGTTAAGGTTATTAGGTTAGATTTTTACATAAGTGACTTTGATGATTTTTTGGGGACCATAATCACTTTATTTGCTTCCCCCACCCAAAACCCCGTATTCCCCCATTCCCCAGGCTTGTTGGCTAAGGGGGGAAAAAAAAAAAGATAGGGGTGAAGGACTTTTTCCAAAGTTTTCCGAAAACAACAACAAAAACAAGGGGAACATCCGTAAGTTCTAATTGGTTAAAACTTTGGAAGAAGCCCCTTTACCCCCATCTTTTTTTTCTTCCCCCTATAGCCCCAAAAAGCCTGGGGAACTGGGGGGGAAAACGGGTTTTTGGGGGGGGGAAGCAAATATAATGGTTTTTGGGCCCCCCAAAAAATCATCAAAGTCACTATATGTAAAAATCTAACCTAACCCAACCTTAACCCAAAATATACCTAAAATAACCTTCCACAAAATATACCTAAACCCAACCTAACCTAACCTTAACCACAAAGTATACCTAACCCAACCTTAACCACAAAGGGATACCCAACCGAACCAACCTAAACCTTAACCAAAGTTTTCCTAACCTAACCAACCCTTTAAATACAAATTACCTAACCAACCTAACCTAACCCTTTAACCACAAAGTTAAACCCAAAATAACCCCAACCTTAACCACAAAGTATACCCAACCTAACCTAACCTAAACCCTTTAAACCCCAAAGTTACTAACCAAAACCCAACCTTTAAACCCCAAATTACCTAACCTAACCTTAACCACAAAGTATACCTAACCTAACCTAACCTAACTGGATTAAAAATTTTTTTTTAGACACCTCATATTTCATAGCGGCCTGTGGGTTAACAAGGCTGAGCGCACGCTGGGAAACCTTTTCAGATGTGAAGTACAATAAGCATACAATATTTGGGGCTAGTTCTTTCAGTAAAACCGGGAAAGGGTGGTTTTCCAATATTTCCAAAACCAATTTACACTTACCAATAATACACGATCGTGGAATAGAAAGGTTTACTGAAAAAGGAAAGGGGAGGGGGGTGTTAGCAAAGGGCTCGAAGGGAGGGGAAGGGGGGCGGGGTATCCCGGGCAGCAGCCGTGTTGCCATAGGCCGTGAGTCTGGGTGGGCCTCTCCCTATTATGCTGGGTGCTGTTGGTTGTTTAGAGCGTGAGGGTCCCTTGGGGAACACATGGCCCCGGTGATGTCCAAGATGCTATCACAGGGGGCAGCTGCCCCGCTTGGTTTTTTTAGAATCGCGGACATTCAAGTATTTAAACCAAAAAACAAAACAAGCAAACAATTGACTTATATGCGCAATACTCTGCTCTTTTACAACTCTTATTTATTTGTCATCTTCCTTAATTAATACATACTTACTTCAAGAACAATTAAGAGAAAAAAATATTTTCCGTATAACCCCTTTTTCCCTTTCTCTGCACAGGGCCACTGCTTAGCCATGATAATGATGGGTATTCTCTTCTCAGTATCTCTTTTTTCTCTGCACATGTCTAACCGAACCAAAAAACATTTGCGCCAAATATTTATTTTTGCTTTACATTTTCAACTAAGTAAAATGTGGGAGGCTACTTGACAATATTTCGGGGGGAAAAACCAAGCGTCGCAATATGAATAAAGCTTTCAAAGAACCTGTTTTAAGACTTATAATATATTATCATGACATTAGTGTATTGGGACGAATCAGTGTTTTATTCCAAATATTCACAAAGATAAATCTTGATAAACAGAAGAAGAAAAACCCGTGAACCATACAAAGCATTTACTAACCATTATCAAAACTTTCTGCGAAGGCTTGAAACTTAGTTTTGTGTGCTCGGGGTCAGCTGCCCGTGAACGACAGCCGCCTGTCGAGCCACACCCCGAGGTACAGGTAGGAGTCCGCCAGGGCCGGCCGATGCCCCGGCGCCAGCTGCAGCTGGGTTGGTGCCTTTTAAATCATGGCCCGGGACTTCTGCGCCAATCTTGAGGTCCACTCCTCGCACTTTGGGGGTGATAGGTCAGAGCGCGCCGTCTTGCAAAGGCCGCCCCCGCCCCGGGGACAACGAGCCCCGGGCGCGGCGTAGCTGAGCAGGGCGGTGCCGCCTGGAAGGGGAGGGCGACCAGCTCCTCCCTCACAGGTGAACAGGAAACGGGTGGGATGCCGCCCGGGGGGTCCCGTTTTTCCCTTCCTTTTAGCGTGATTTGAGGCCCTGGAACTTAATCTGGGCCCCCGGGGCTGGGGTAGTCCTCGAGCCAGGGGAGCAGTCTTCCCCGGGTCCCCCTTTCCCCCGGGGTGGCGAGAATAGGTGAGGATGGCCACTTTGAAAGCTTTTTCAAGGTCGAGGAAGATGTGACTGTGGGGGAGTTGTTGGCCTGATTTTTACGGGTGAGGAGGCTATCAGCTGTGCCCCCCCGCCCGGGGAACCAAACACGTGGGGTGGGGGGCTCCCACGCGCCACTGCTCGCGAGAGCACCATTTTTCTCGGCTGTTTTAGCCGTGCAGCTGATGAGGGAGATAGGCATGGCTTGGGGGCTCCCTGGCTTGGGGATGGGCTGAAATCGGCCTTTCCCTTCCCGCTGGGGCAGGTGGCCTGCCCGCCAAGACGCGTTGAGCGTGGGGAGCGGCGCGGCGTCCCCGGCAGGCCCGGCATGAGCGAGCATGGAGTATGTCACGCCGTATTTCTTGTTTATCTTAGCTTGTACATATACTCAAATACGGTTTTACATATATAGAAGTTATGACAGTCATTTGTTGTTTTAGCAATAATGATTAACACAAAGTAATGGAAAATATATGAGGTGATATACAATTAAGAACAAAACAATATGGTGCAGTAAAATTGTATGTATAACAAAAGGTAATGCAATTATGAACAAATAAAATTTAGGTAATTAACAAACAAAACAGTATTTCCTATTTCGGAACGAGAAAGGGAAAGTAAGGAATGGAAAATGGAACGGAAAGAAGGTAGACAAAATTATACTGTGTATATATATATATATATATATATATATTATATATATATATATATATATATATATATATATATATATATATATATATATATATATATATATATATATATATATATAGAGAGAGAGAGAGAGAGAGAGAGGAGAGAGAGGAGAGAGAGAGCTATACTCTTGAGGGTAGACCCGCACGGCGCCTCTGTCCGTAGTAGGCCGACTACTGCACAGCACAATTCGAAAGATTTTAAAGCTCAAAATATATCAATTTCACTTAAGATATTGAGCTGAAATTTGTACCATGGTATCTTTAGATTATATTTATTTAATTTCTGAAGCTTTTAATCGAAAAAGATTAGACACAGCTAGATGTGAGTCAAAAAGAATGCAACGAAGTCAACATTCACATTCATAAGACTACTAGGGAACATTTATTTTTTAAACTTCAAATAAGATGCTTAACTGAAATTTTAACCATAACTTTCCTAAACTTGTATGTATATATATATAATATATATATATATATATATAATATATATATACATATATATATATATATATATATATATATATAATATATATATATATATATTATATATATATTTATATTATATATATTATATTATATATATATATATATATATATATATATATATATATATATATATATATATATATATATATATATATATATATATATATAATATATATATATATATATATATATATATATTATATTATATATATATATATATATATATATATATATATATATATTAATATATATATACATATAAGTAGTTTGCAAAACAAATTGATAGCACAAAGTCAAAGTCAAAGTTGCAAGTCAAAAGAATGCGATAAACCCACTAGTATACAATATACCGTACCGCCTCTTACATCATATTTTTTTTTAGTGTAAATTGAAACATCTATTAATAAATATATCTTAATGAAATCTCAACCATACAATGTTGAGGCTAGATATTTTTTGTTATATGTGAGGTCGTTTTAACACTTATTACTTCATTTGATCACATAAGTAGTCACTTATTTGGCATCCTACTTGTTAACTAATCAGCAGAGGGATTGCATTGAAGCAGTAACTTTTTTCTCCCTATTCCTTCTTCCCCTGTAACTTGTGTTTCTTCCTGGTGTCCCTCGCTCTTCTCTTCTCACCACTGGGGTTCACTGACAGACACCTCAGACACTGACAGACACTGACATACATTGACAGACACCTCACAGACACTGACAGACACTGACAGACACCTCACAGACACTGACAGATACTGACAGACACCTCACAGGCACTGACAGACACCTCAGACACTGACAGACACTGACAGACATAGTAAGACACTGACAGACATTAACAGACACCTCACAGACACTAACAAACACTGACAATTACTGACAGACACCTCACAGACAATGACAGACACCTCACAGACACTGACAGACACCTCACAGACACTAACAAACACTGACAGACACCTCACAGACATTGACAGACACCTCACAGACACTGACAGACACCTCACATACACTGACAGACACCTCACATATACTGACAGACACCTCACAGACACTGACAGACACCTCACATATACTGACAGACTGACAGACACCTCACAGACACTGACAGACACTTCACAGACACTGACAGACACCTCACAGACACTGACATATATCTGACAGACATATACTGACATATACTTCACATATACTGACAGACCTCACAGACACTTACAGACACCTCACAGACACTGATAGACACCTCACAGATACTGACAGACACCTCACATATACTGACAGACACCTCACAGACACTGACAGACACCTCACATATACTGACAGAGACTGACAGACACCTCACAGACACTGACAGACACTTCACAGACACTGACAGACACCTCACAGACACTGACATATATCTGACAGACACCTCACAGACACTGACAGACACTGACAGACACCTCACATACACTGACAGACACCTCACAGACACTGACAGACACCTCACAGACACTGACAGACACCTCACATACACTGACAGACACCTCACATATACTGACAGACACCTCACAGACACTGACAGACACCTCACAGACACTGACAGACACCTCACATACACTGACAGACACCACACAGACACTGACATACACCTTACAGACATTGACAGACAACTCACATACATTGACAGACACCTCACATAAACTAACAGACACCTCACAGACATTGACAGACACCTCACAGACATTGACAGACACCTCACAGACATTGACAGACATATCACAGACACCTCATAGACACTCACAGACACCTCACAGACACTGACAGACACCTCACAGACACTGACCGACACCTCAAAGACACTGACAGACTTTCATTGACAGACACCTCATATACATTAACAGACACCCCACAGACACTGACAGACACCTCACAGACACTGACAGACACCTAAGAGACACTGACAGACACCTCACAGACACCTCACAGACACTGACATACACTGACAGACACCGACAGACACTGACAGACACCTCACAGACCCTGACAGACACCTCACAGACATTGTCAGACACCTCATAGACATTGACAGATACCTCACAGACACTGAAAGACACCTCACATACATTGACAGACACCTCACAGACACTGATATATGTGTATTTGATGTAGCGATGTGTTAACAGCGTTTCCTGTTCTCGGCCTACTATGGGCATGTCTGAGCGGGTCTTTAGTGCTCAGTGTGCACTCAAGAGTGAAGCTATCTATGTATATATATATATATATATATATATATATATATATATATATATATATATATATATATATATATATAATACGTATATATGGGCAGAAGATTTTCTCTGAGAAAGAAGCTATCACTTTCTCGTCAAAAGTGATAGCTTCATGCTCACTCCAACATCTGAGAAGAAAACTTCTCTCCACGCTGCTGAAGAAGGGTCCATGATCCGAAATCTTGATACAGCAAAATGACCAGCTGCGGCGAAGTCATAAACTTGATCACTAAAGAGAATAAGACACTCTTAAGACAAAGAGAAAATATCTTGAAAAAGATAATAAACGCTGAAGTAGCTATCACTTTTAACGAGATCTGTCTCAGAGAAAATCTTCTGCCCGTATATACTTTAAATATCCCTTGTGATGGGGCAGTTAATAACAACAGAAGACGCCGAATGAGGCCCAGTAACGAAGAGAGAAAGAACCTCATGAAGAAGAGAATAGGAGAGCTGAATACAATGATCCAAGAACTCCGGACTGTATACCGTGAGCTAGAAGGTAAATGGGACAATACTGACATCGATGTCGCCTTTAAAGAGAGTAGACATATCTTTTAAAGAGATGACACACCAACACAAAAGCTCCATAAGCAGAGCCAACCAAAAGAAGCTGATTAAGCTTAATGGCGGCCATTTCAAATACCATCGTCCTACCAACGGCTACATCAACCTTACCAACTAGGTACTTATCCCAGACCAAGAAGAACTCCTTAATATGTGTCTCAACTGTCACATGATGTCAACACCCAAGAAATTCCAAGAACGAATTGAATGTGAAGTACTCATCGATGATGTTGAGAGACTGGAAAAAAAGGGTGACATCACCATCGATCCTGCCTTCAAGCAAGAAGTTATTGCAGAAGCTTCTAAAACAAGAGGAGATTACAGAAGCAGTATTGTCGACAGTAAACACATCGACGCCGCGAAACAGCTGAAATCGGACCCAGACATCACTATCAGGAGAGCGGGAAGAGCTGCTACGTTCGTTCTCATAGATGCCTCAGAATACCTTAACAAGATCGACGACATCCTCATTAGGGTGGAGTGAAAGGGAAGCATTTTTATTTTTTTCATCATATGAAATGCCATGGGGGACCAAAAGTTGCCAAATCCAACAGGAAAGAAGGTGCTAAAGTATTATTGTCCTATCTGTCCATCGTCACTGGCCCCATGGACTTTGAAAACTTGGAATTATTAGACCGTTTAATTTATGGCATCTTTTATAATTACCATTTACCCATTACAATATGCAGCTCTTTGCTGATTTTAAGCAATTTTGTTTGCTCAAAATCACCCAGAATTCACCAAGAGGAGGTGGCTGCATGTTGAATTTCAACCGTGCCCACCCACCACCCAACCATATGTGAGCACGTTTGGTCCTTCTCTTACTCGGTGTGGTAGTCAAATTTTGTATTGAAGGATGGCATTAGTTTCTGAAAGGCTATCTTTGCCTTGATATAACCATGTCTTCTTTCTTGACCATGAACTGACCCTGCTGCCTCTGTAACCGGCTTTATTCCTCTCTTCCAGCTTGTGTGTGGCATGGAAATTTTGAAAAGTGAAATCGATATTTTACCTCTGACGATGGAGGGTCGTGTCGTATAGCTTGCCACAACATTTTATATGGTATTCCTCTCAGCACAGGAGGATCCAGTCGAGTCTCTTGCCAATTTATCATATCAATGTAGTCTGTGGCCTCAAAGTTAATGTCAGGGATCTTGAATTGCCTGACCATCGAACTCTTGGTGGAAGACGATCTTGCAAGAAGTATTCTGCGTACAGCCAGCTCTCTAATTGGTGGGCGCTCATCTTCAAGCATTGCCAGGAGACTGTTCTCGCAGTGAGTAACATATCCATTGTGATTGATTACCTTGTCAACAATGTCACGAAGATGATCTGGCAGATATCTTGTTGATGAACAAAGTTTCCAAAGATGACGAGGACCTTCAGAGGACGATGGTTTTGATTTGATTGCAAACCATACTGGAACATAAACTCGTACAACGTAATCTACTAATGTTACTAGATTTTCAGAAGGCTCCTTGGTTCCAATATATAGTCGCATCAGTCTACAAGCAGTTGTCAGACACCGTGAATGAACCAGAGGACCAGGACGACGGTTTGCTAGTTCTTCGTTACAGTAACCAGTAGTGACTGCCGCATACATTTCATACATGTACTTTTGGTCGGTGCTCAACTGAGACAAGTCCATCTATGGTAGTGTAGGACCTGGTATTGGATCAAAATCCGTAACTACAGCATTACACTCCTTCAACATTATTCCAATTGGTCCTGAGAATGCTCTGGGTCCTTGTGTCACCCCATCAAGCTTGGTGATTAAGTGGCGAAGGGGTAATTCATTAGCATGCAGTAGGCAGATGATCCATTGTAAAAGCTTCTGGTAGTGATGTTCTAGTAATCTTATAATACCTCCTTTTTCCAGTGTTCCAATTACTTGTTAGGGTCAATGTTGGATGTAGATAAGAAACTAGTAATACTCTCGGCAATAGGTACAGCTTTACTAGAAGTTGGTGTAACATGACCAATGTAGGTTGATCCTGGCTCAGACAATAGAACTATATGCTCCTCTTTAACTGTTGTGGAGTACCTTTTGTTTCCTCTCTTTTCCATAATATATGTAAGATCATGTCTTCCATCATAGTAAAGGCTAATACCGGAATCAGTTTGTGAAATTTCAATTTTTGAGACCTGCTCTCTTAAGCTTTGCCTTTCTCGTCTAATTTTGCTACGATCTATTACTGCAGTCGAGTCACTATGGTCAATAATCCCCAGGTCCTGAAATACAGCTGAACAAATGGCTGCACCTGCTCGGTCTGATACTCCTCTTCTGTCACACTCTCTTGCCACCGTTGGAAGTCGCATTCTCATCTGATGACTGGCTTGTGTATTGGTTTTTATGTTAGGAGTGATATAATTTTCCTCCTATTCTTGGGGCAGGCCATCAGAGTCATGGTCTGAGTTTCTTTCAGTATTAGAAAAATCACATGGGTCATCCAATGTGACAGGTGACGCCAGCGTAGAAAGACGTTGTTCTCCCTTCTGATTAACATTTTGGTTGTTGTAACATCTATTGGACCAATTGCCATCTTCCTTGTTGATCGCTGGTCAGTCAGAAATTCTTGCTCTCGCTTAGGAACTCTCATTTCCTTTTCACAGAGGCAATTGGAAAACTCAACACACTTGCATGAGGCTATGTCAAAAAGCTTTCTTACTTCCTTTCTGAACTCATTCAATAAACTGTCAAAGCTCTCTGTTCCTTTTCTCCCTTTCATAGGCTTCAATCGCTTGAGGTACTTCTGGTAGTATTCTTTGACTCGAGCGATAATGTGGTAATGATGACATGTAGGAATGCTCGCCTTCTACCATATTTCTTCAACCTGCACCGCCACATAGGAAATAATATCATTTACTAGTGGATTTTTATCTCCTTCTTGAATCAGTTGGTGTCTTTTGTGCAACAGTGCTCGAATGATGTCCTCGTATGAAGGCAGTATGTTTCCCGCCAACTCACTTGGAGGGCCAACAATTGGGCTCTCGTCACTGCTCCGAGTGTTCAGTTTTGGTTTATGCTTCACTGACATCTTATCTCTCACATTGTCACCTGTTATTCACCTTTGTATCAGTGTTTTTGTTTTTATATCACTTAAGTACGGCCACGTGTACAAATCCTGAAAAATAAGATAATCAATAATTATTCAATGCTCTTGGGGCCAGTGAAGATTTGAAGATAGAGACATGAAATTTTTATGGGACGTGTTTCTTATCATACCACACTTTTTAAGCACCCGTGGCAATTGATGCAAAAAATATATATTTTTCACTCCACCCTAATCCTCAGCGACACTACAAAGTTCACAAAGATCAATAAAGATCCTACGGAAGCACTCAAGATAAAATTAAAAAAATTGATAACGAAGAATAATTCTGCCAGCACCACCATTACGTTTGGAAAGCTCTTCGGTGAATACGGCATGGGTTACTGCTACGGTAACACCAAGACACACAAGCTGGGCAATAAACTTCGTCCTATAATATCACAAATACCGACGACGACGTACCACCTCGCGAAGAAACTGTGCCATTCTGACTCCATACACACCCAATACATACAGCCTTGAATCAGCATCACAGTTTCTCGACATACTCAAGACCCACAACGCCAGAGGTGCAATCCCTTCGCTTGATGTCGAGTCCCTCTTCACAAATGTACCCGTGGATCGCACAATCAACTATATTATCGACCGGGTGTATCACAATGACTCCAACCCCCACTTGACATCCCGGAACCTGTGCTATGCGGACTACTCGAATCCTGTACTAAAGAAGCACCTTTCACCTCTCCCCGAGGGAACAAATACCGGCAGATAGACGGTGTCGCCATGGTCTCGCCCTTAGGGGTAATGCTGGCAAACTTCTTCATGGGCTGCATAGAAGAAGAGGTATTTAAGAAAATAAACAAGCCTGACATATATTGCCGCTACATCGATGACATTTTCATGAAAACGAAAAGTCACTACGAAGTAGAACAGCTGCAGCTCTGCCTGCAAGATACTTCAGGCCTCACCTTCACCATAGAAAGCAGCTCAGACAAATCAATGCCGTTTCTGGACGTCCTCGTAACGCAACAGGAAAACTCTTTCAACACAAATGTCTACGTGAAGCCAACGAACCCCGGACACTGCCTCAACGGAGAAAATGAATGCCCACAGCGAAATAAGGACGCATCCATCGGCGCTTATATCAGAAGAGCTCTTACACACTGTAGTACGTGGCAACTCGTGCACAAAGAAATCGAGCGATCTACTCAAGTCCTCATTAACAACGGCTTCAGTGAAAGAGACATCAACCGACAGAATAAGAAAACCAGCAACCTCCTTCTCCGAAACAGCCAAAGCCAGACGAAATAGACAATCCAGAAGTCCCATGTCGTTTATAGGATCACGTGTAAACGAGGAAACTGTGAAATTCTCCCCTCCTCCTACATCGGCATGACGACAACGAAGCTGTCTCGACGTCTTACTTGTCACTTAACTTCCGGAGACCCAAAAAGTCACCTACTAGAGAAACACGGCATAACCATCACAAGAAAAAAATTAGAAGAACATATAGAAATGGTCGACATGTGCGCAGATGTACGGCGACTTCCAATTTTAGAAGCACTGTACATAAAAGATATCAATCCCAAGCTTAACGTATAAGCATACGGCCTACAAGCTCTCCCAAGCATGAGAAGGAAAAAGGGTAGCGATATCCAACCCACAGAGACGCAAAGCAAGGAGGAGCAGAAATCATCCACCAAAGAGCGTCGCCCGCTTATACGCGAGGCCGCCAGACTTTTCCTTAAAGGCCCAGTCACACATACGCAACGCACGGCCCACGCATTGAAAATTAATAAAAAATGGCAAATAAATCAGTGCGTCGTTGTGCGCCCAACTTTTGTCAGGATTTGGGAGAAGCTAAGGAGTTTGCTAGACCTCAGCCGACGAACATGCAACGAATACCCAGCATGTGCTCCGCGTGTCTGGCGTTGGTCCAGCGCGCTCTGCGCGTGTCTGGCGTCCTTCTGGCGTGTACATTCATGCGTCGAGCTCCGCGCACATTTTTTTTTAAAGGCTCAGTCACAGATACACGACGAACGGCCCGCGCACTGAAACATTAGCAATTTTGGCCAGTGCGTTGTCGTTCGCTAGGTGTGCGTCAGCATTTGTTACTCGTTCGTCGAGCGCTGGACCAACGCTATGCATTCGTTGTCATTCGCTGTATGCGTCGGGATTTTTGTGCATGCACAAAAATGTGCGCGGAGCTCGACGCATGAATGTACACGCCAGAAGGACGCCAGACACGCGCAGAGCGCGCTGGACCAACGCCAGACACACGCGGAACACACGCTGGGTATTCGTTGTATATTCGTCGGCTGAGGTCGAGCGAACTCATGGCGCACATCTAGCGCACACCTAGCGTGCTTTTAACGCATGTCCAGCGATCATGCAGCGAATATGGGTGTGCTGCACGAGTCTCTAGCGCGCCCAGCGTTCTTCTAGCGTGTTCCTAGCGTGTTCCTAGCGCGTTCCTGGCGTGTACGCAGCGTTGAACCATGGGGTATATAAACGGGTCCCGCCCCCACCTCCTCATCACTTCTCCTCCGACCCTCATGGGTGATGACAGAGGTTCCTGCTGATCGTGTCTAGAAGAACCACCTCAGAAGATGGAGGATCCTGACAGGCTGCGACTACAATACGAAATCGAGGCTCTCCAAGACCAGCAGAACCTCATGGAACTGGCACTTCACCAAGTCCATGTTATCAGGAGAAGGAGAAAGAGAAGAGGTCAACGGAGGTTTTGGATCCGACCGTGGATCGGTAGGTGACGACAGTTTGGCCTGTATGATCAGCTACTTGTGGAACTCCGTAACGAAGACCAGGCAACCTTCAATAACTTCATGCGGATGCCCCCCGAGATGTTCGACGAGCTGCTAACCAGAGTGGGTCCGAGGATCACCAAGCAGAATACAACCTACAGAGAGGCCCTCGACCCTGGCCTGAAGCTTTCCCTCACTCTGCGGCATCTTGCCTCTGGGACCAAGTATCACTCAATGTCCTATGTGTGGAGGGTGCCTCACAACATCCCTGTTCATCCCAGAAGTGTGCCAGGCCATCATCGATGAGTACAAGGATGAGGTGATGAAGTGTCCCACCACTCCTGAGGAATGGCGTGCCATATCTGACAAGTTCATGGAGGAGTGAAACTTCCCCCATACCTGTGGTGCACTTGATGGCAAGCACATCAATTGCAAGTGTTCTCCAAACAGTGGTTCCCTATACTACAACTATAAAGGGTTCTACTCCGTTGTCCTCATGGCGCTCGTTGATGCTGATTTCCAATTCATCTGGGCAGAAATCGGCGGTATGGGATCAGCATCAGACGCTCAGATCTACAATGCCTCTGAGCTGAAGGAATGCGTTGAGGATGGTAGTCTAGACTTCTCTGATCCCGATCCTCTTCCCAACGACAACAAGGATATGCCCTACTTTTTTGTCGGCGACGATGCCTTCGCCCTACGACCCAACATGATGAAGCTGTACAGCCTCCGGGGTATGACGCGGCCGGACCACATCTTCAACTACCGGCTTTCCCGAGCCAGGAGGGTCGTAGCAAATGCCTTCGGCATCCTGGGCAACCGGTTCCAAGTTCTCCTGAGCACGATGCAGCAGCAGCCAGAGACCGTCAAGCTCATTGTCACAGCATGCATGATCCTCCACAACCTGATGAGGACCCGGTATCCAGGAATGCAGAACCAGCAGCTTGACCGTGCCGATAACCTGGGTCGCGACTACGTCCCAGGAGCGTGGAGAACTGGCCTTAACATGCAGGACACCCACGTAGTCACTGGCAGCAACACCTCCAGCAAGGAAGGAAAGAAGCAGAGGAACCTCATCAAGCACTGGGCCAACTCCGAAGCTGGTTCAGTTCCATGGCAAGACAGGATGATATAGACCCCCCTCCCCTCCCGCAGTACGCATGGATATAGAAGGATACAGAGACTGATTGAATAATGTGATTGTAATAAATAAAGTATCTAAATGTCCTTTGAAAATGAACTATTGTGTTGTATTCATTTATGATATATATATATATATATATATATATATATATATATATATATATATATATATAATATATATATATATATGTATATATATATATATATATATATATATATATATATATATATATATATATATATATATACATACATATATATATATATATATATATATATATATATGTATATATATATATATATATATATATAATGAAGATATAAACCAGCGCGGGTAGAAACATCTTGATTGTTTATTTGAACGTTTCGGCTATACATAAGCCATCATCAGCCTAAAATCGGATACAAATTTTTTTTGTTAAAAATGAAAATATACAAGTTATAAAATTATTTGCACATTTAAAATCCCACACTCCACTGCGATGTTGATTGGTATGTGTAGTATTTTTATTTTTATTACTGTTATATAATTTTTATTCTTATTTTATTATATTTTAGGTTAGGTATTTTAAATGTGCAAATAATTTTATAACTTGTATATTTTCATTTTTAACAAAAAAATGTTGTATCCGATTTTAGGCTGATGATGGCTTATGTATAGCCGAAACGTTCAAATAAACAATCAAGATGTTTCTACCCGCGCTGGTTTATATCTTCATTATTAGATCTCGATTCCCTCATGGAGAAAGTATTGCCTCTATATATATATATATATATATATATATATCATGATGTTTCAGGGTGACAGAGACACTCGGTATACTTGGGGTTGTTTATGCGCAACGTTTCGCCAAGGCACTTGGCATCATCAGGCTAAAAATAGTTAAAATTTAATATATTGTAATGCTAAAAAGCGAACATCTAAAAAATTTATTCTAAGAAACAATAAAATAGGTATTCCTATATTTTCTAAAATTACTAACTAATAAATAAAATATAATTTGTACTTAACGGACCTTGGTGTGTATGCTGTCTGAGTTGGTAGAGGACTGAATGAACACTAGTTTTGTGGGTGACATTTCAGCTTGTGTGGGGCGATCGAACCGAGAGTCGGGCAATCGAACAGTGGTAGTATTTGAGATAGTAGTTGTTGTGAAATGACTTGGTTATTAAGATCAGGGGAAAGGCTTGATGTGTATAGCTTCTAATAATTTAGTGTCACTAGGGTAGTGTGCCTGGATAGGATACTAAAGTCATTCATAGAAAAGGTGATCTAAATCATGTGAGGTGAGCGGATTGCAGATTGCGAAGGTGAAGAAATGGGTCGACCAGTACGTGCAGAAACACCTTTATGCTCAGAAAGCCTAGGGTTAGATTCCTTGTCGTCTCGCCGACGTATCTAGCGTTACAACTAGAACATTGAATTCATAAATATGTTAGAAATAAGGGCTTTAGGTATAGAGTCTTTATATTTGAAATGAGTTTCTAGGGTAAGAGAATTAGTAAAATAAATTTAAATTTTGAGTTAGAAGATGTGACTTAAGTAGATCATTGAGTTTTTTCCGAAGGGTAACTGAGATGGCCATAAAATGGGAGTTTAACATAGTGTGTGTCTAATATGGGTTCGGGTTCGTCGACTCTGGGTTGAACTTTTATCTAAGAACTTTGAGATGATTGTTTCAATTAATTTGAGGGGGTAGCCATTGTTTTGGAAAAAATTAGTAACGAATTTGATCTCATATCAAAGGCAAACCAACTAGATGAGAAACTATAGCATCTGTGTAGTAGGTTCTTAATAGTATTGATTTTAAAAAGGTTAGGGATAAATGAAGCATATTGAGTTCCTAAGCCAGTGAAAGTAGGTTTTGTAATCGTACTTTTGTAATTTGAAACTCGTAAAAATAATTACCTTACCACCTCAGTCTATAGAACTATTTCTTCACCTTCGCAATCTGCAATCCGCTCACACTCACATGATTTAGATCACCCTTTTTCTATGAATGACTTTAGTATCCTATCCAAGGCACACTACCCTAGTGACACTAATTATTAGAAGCTATACACATCAAGCACTTGTCCCTGATCTTAATAACCAAGTCATTTCACAACAACTACATATACTCAAATGACTACCACTGTTTCGATGCCCGACTCTCGGTTCGATCGCCCCACACAAGCTGAAATGTCACCCACAAAACTAGTGTTCATTCAGTCCTCTACCAACTCAGACAGCATACACACCAAGGTCCGTTAAGTACAAATTATATTTTATTTATTAGTTAGTAATTTTAGAAAATATAGGAATATTTTATTGTTTCTTAGAATAAATTTTTTAGATGTTCGCTTTTTAGCATTACAATATATTAAATTTTAACTATTTTTAGCCTGATGATGCCAAGTGCCTGGCGAAACGTTGCGCATAAACAACCCCAAGTATACCGAGTGTCTCTGTCACCCTGAAACATCATGATATATATATATATATATATATTATATATATATATATATAATATGGTTATATATATATATAATATATATATATATAATATATTATATATATATATAATCTATATATATATATATATATATATATATATATATTATATATATATATATATATATATATATATATATATATATATATATATATATATTATTAGGGTGGTTCAAAAAATGAAAGTTTGAAATCTCTTATGGCACCCATGAATTATTGTGAGGTATTGTGAGGCAAGAAACAAAAGCACAAAAAGTTTCATGTGAATATTTCAAGATTTAGGGGTCGCACAGGGTAGTTCGCACAGGGATTTTTTGAGACAATACAAATATTCATTTCTCAAGTTTATTTATTGACATCAACTATAAATGCCACAGAAACGAAACTATTTGCTCGGAAGTGAGGTAACTAACTATTCTAGGAACATTTCACGATACAGCAGTGTATACAAGGATGAATATTACTTTGATACTATACAAGGAACAGTGATAGGAATGGCACATTTCCTGGACTCTCTTAAAACTAAAACTTCAAATGACTGAAATAACGATTGAAACGATTTGTATATTCTTCTGTAAGATTAGTTAGGGTTCAGGTTCAGCCGTCGGTGGCGCTCGACAGCTTGCAGGAGAGCTTGTCGATCGCTCTCCTCTCGTCCTTGGTGAGGATCTGGGAATAATCAGTGATAAGTTTGATCGCCCGTTCCGCAGGATCATTGGTCACTGCCAGATGTTGGACGGTCTCCTTGCCCTGGTTGTACGCCTCGTTTTCCTTCCAGCTGAGCACAGGCGATTGGAGAAACGAGGCATCCAACTTCAGTTCCGTGAAGGTGAAAAGTGACTCCTTGGTGACAAGGTCACTCAAAGTGACCGAAGAAGGATCTTGGGGTGCTGCCGTCCATCGCTTCTTGTCGAGGTCCTTGTCAATGGCCAGCTTCTCCACCATCTTGGTCTTCTCCTCGATCGTGACTTTGTCGCTGAACAAGGCAAGGCCAACAAGGTCCGTTCCCAAGTACCAAAAGTGCCGCTTGAAGGTCTTCACCGTGGCCTCCGAGATCTTTGAGTTGAGGTCTCTGTACTTGTGGAGATCATGGAAGAGAGTGAGATCGTTGAAAGGAGCGTCTGCGGTAAAGGGAGCCTCGAACCAGGCACGGGCGTAGATTAGGATGATGAACACACTCATCTCCTGGAGGCTACGCAGTTCCCTCGGCGTGAGTTCGAACTCGTTCTTGAACATCGTCATCTTGAGCGTGTAGATCGCCTTCGCCATCCATCTCGCGTAGTGGTGAGCGCCTGGTTTGCGGAAGGTGGTGGGAACCTCCCCCTTAATGGCCTTTGCGGTTAGTTCCGCTAACTCTTTATAATCGTCTCTTGTCGTTGCGGCCACCTTGGCAAGAGCCTCAAGGGTCGTCCTCTTCCATTCGTCATGGTCAGCCAATCGTGGGTCGTTGATGATCGTAGCATTGGCTTTTATGAGACTGGGCCACTTCTTTTGGAACCGTTTGAATAGTTGAACGTCTGGGCCGGACGTAGCGTCGCCGAAGGTGGCCTTGAAGGCTGAGGCCAGGATGAGCTCCATAACGTGGTGGCGGCACACCAAGTTCAATAACGGACGACCTGACTTCTGTTCGAGGAGTGTGCAGCAGCCAGCATGGACGCCCGTATTTGAAGCGGTGGTGTCGAAGCAGATACCTCCAACTCTGTCTTCGAACTTCCAGTGTTTGATGGTCTCCTCGACTTTGCTGGCCATTGCTTCTCCGGTACCGGATGGCAAGGCAGGGATAGCCAGGAGCTTCTCTCCTTCAAGGGACGGACTGGTGACAACGATGGCCAAGCGATCGACATGACCTTGACTTTCTGATCCGGGCAAGAGTTTCCCGTCTCAATGAAGGATGAGAACCGCGTCGTGCTCCTGTACTTGGTTTCGATAATCCTTGACGGCTGCTTCTGCTGTCTCCTTCCGCAACACTTTCCGATGTCGGCGAATGGACGAGGTGGACGGACTCAGCACTCCCTGGTCTGCAGCGATGGCAGAGAAGACGTGGTGCGCTCCGCGAGAGGTCAACTTGACCCTGTCAGCTGCTGCTGCCACCTCCTTCGTGATCTTCAGCCTTTTCGGACGAGAAGCAGAGGCAGCAGCGCTTCCCCGAGCAGAAGAGTTGGTGTCGGACGAAGAAGTTGATGAATCAGCACAGTCAGCAGTGGCGAACTCCCGGTCACCAACTCAATCATCTCTCCCCTCTCCAAAGTCTCTGCTAACTCCTTCTCCTTCCTCCTTCTCTCAGCAGCCAACCTCTCATGTTTCCTAGACTCTTTTGCCATGCTCTCCTTGTCAACAGTACTCATTACCATTTTCCTCTGGCCCCTTTGGTCGTCGAGGAAGTCCTTGTCCTTCTGTTTGAGGTGGATCATGGAGGAAGAAGTGGCAGGGGCTGCGATGTCGAACAGTGACGCCAAGTGTCCCTGGAGGAGGGCGTCGGAGACCTTTTCCCTCTCGGATTGACGTTTTTTCGCCTTCTTACAAACTTCGTACTTCCCGACGAGGGTTTCCAGTTTTTTCATGATTGATCGCAGCGGGACAACAGGAATATGGGCCCGTTCCCAAACTCTGACGACTTCGTCGATGACAGCTTTTCGATTGTCCTTGCTATTCGATCCATGACAGAAGAGTCGCCGCAGAACATCTTCCCCTGTTGGAAGGACAATCTGGCTGAGGGCTTCACGGGGCTGTGCCAACAAAAACAGCTCAGTCTGTTTCCGAGTTGAACGCTCCATTTTGACCTGAGGACAAAATGATGATGTTTTTAGCTTACTTCTGGGTTTGACATTATAAATACAGAGCTATATAACAGCAAAAACTACGTCGGGGTATGCACCAAACGAGTTGCCATCGCCAAGAAGTATATCTAAAGGCATGGAGCCCACAACACTGTGTATGGTAGGTACACTATGCTAAGGGGAAGCAGAGCAAACTTTCGATCACTCGGTGCGACCCCTCAACATGCTTTTATTTGGACGAGACTCTGGATTTGGGAGTTTCTCAAGAACCCTCACAATAATTCACGAGTGCAAAAACGAATAGTTCACTTTGAATTTCTTACTCTATAAAAGTGAACCACCCTAATATATATATATATATTAGGGTGGTCCAAAAAGGGGAATAAATCTTTTTTTCCATCATTTGGGGGTTCTCACCCTCGACAATTGTTCCAATGGGCAAAATAACACTACCTGTGGAGTTTTATGCATTTATTATATTTTTTAGGGGTAGCTCAGCTAACTTGAATATATGTATATTAAGGTTAAATTGGAGCATATATACATAAATCTACAAAACTTTCAAAATCACTAGTAACCATTGATAAGACAGGCATTTCCAGTGAAGGTCTTCTTATTGCTGTCAGGGAAAGATTTTCTGTGTTCCTGCACAACTTGCAGAAGGAACTGTAGTTGATCTTCATCATGAGTGAGTAATCCACTGAATTCCTGAATTAGGGCCACTCCACGTTCAGAATAGTCGTTCACCACTTTCATGGCCTGCACAGTCTGGCGAGCTGCTATGTAATCATCTCGTTGTTCCCATCGATCCCAGGGTACTCCGTAGTGCAGTGGTTAGCACGCTCGGCTCACATATGAGAAGTCCCGGGTTCGATCCCCGGGCGGAGCGAAGATAGATGGGTGGTCTTTCTTAAAACCCGAGCCCCTGTCCACCCAGCAGTGAATGGGTACCGGGTGTTAGCCGGGGGTTTGTGACCCCCCTCCCGGGGTGGTGGCTTCGGCCAACACTAAGCTGCAGCGGTAGATCACTATGGCTCTGAGGAATTATCCTCTAAACAAACCCCCCCCCCAAAAAAAAAAGTCTCTGGATCTGCTTTCAGGAAACTGTCAGGAAGATTCATCCTTTCAAAAAGCACTCGGCTTTTCTGTGTGACAAAGTCTTCCAACCCACATGCCTAAATTTTTTGCAGGTCAACTTGAATGCGCTTTGGAGGATCTTCATGGCTCTCCATTTCCAATGATAGGACCATTCGTCGTTTCACTGCTTCAGGTACATTATTGCCAAAAAAGCTAATGCAATCAACTCTTCTGATAGGTACCACAAATGACTGGCTAGTTTTGTGGTTGCTGCCTTTGAAATATATTGGTTTCTCTCCATACCCCACCAGAGACTTCAAGAGAAGTAGACCATAGTTTGGGGCAGAGGCTGCAAGAGGAACTGTCATTCAAGCTCTTAAATAAAGCCGAATGGTGAAGACGACCATCTTCCGCAGACCTTTCTGTTCTCTGCTGATGAGCTTCAACTGACCTCTGAATAGCCAAACTTTCAGACTGTAAATTACTTTCGACATCCAGCGTGCATGGTGGATGGGTCCTGGGGCCTTGAACTGAATTCCTCTTGCAGGAACCTTACCCAAAACAATCATAGACAATTCCAACAATACACGGTAATCCTCTCTTGGTTGGGCTTCAGCAAGTTGGTTCTGAATGAAATCCAGAGCATCATCCTTCATGTCAGAAATGGCTTCGTGGACAAATTAATCTGTGGATGCATCCCCAAAGTTTTCCAAATGTATACCTTTCCAATGACTCTGGAATCGCTTGAAGAGTAAAACGTCTGGTCCAGAAGAGGGTCCCATGCATGCCATGAACACAGCACCAATCATAATTTCAGGAATGTTGTGGCGACAAGCAAGAAACATAAGATTGGTGCCAAGTCCTTGGTCAATTAACACACACGCTCCTCCCAACCTGCCTGTGTTGGAACTTGTTGTGTCAAAACTCAAAGCTCGAACAGAGTCCTCAATGCCCCATTGCTTCGAGGCATTTATCACAGCATCTGTTTGTGCCTGACCAGTTCCTGATGTTAATTTTCCAACAGTCTGAAGTTGAGATACTCCATCTCCAGACGCAAGAATTGGAAGGGGGGCGCGCCACATTTACTACACCATGTGTACTACACAGCACATCTACAAATGTAGCTGATTTTAGAGTAGTGACATATTTCCTACAGAGATACAGCATATCTCCTACACACAGTAGGTGTAGGAGATATGCCTGACACTTGTTTTTGTATAGGAAATATGACCGCCTATGTGTAGGAGCTGTGACGGAGGAGTCACATTTCGGAGGTACCGGAATCCAGAGTTGTCTTTGCAAACCACTGCGTTGAAGCGGATGTTCCCCTCAATATTAGTCATGCTTGGTCCAGGAACAGTGGAGTACAAAGCTCCGAAATGCCGTCTTACCCGACGAATGGAGAAAAACCTAAATTTGACTCATGTCTGAATGTGAACGATACTTGTCTCTCTGTTTTGGTTGCTCCATAATAATGGGCAGAAATGACACATAACAAGCTAAGGACTTGTTGACTGGTCAAGGTCGTCAGGAGTGTAATGAGCCAGAAGCGCCGAGTACAGAGGCGCCCCACTAAGGGGGTGTAGGAGATACGCTGTATCCTTGTAGGAAATATGTCACTACTCTCAGAACTGCTAAATTTGTAGGAGGGTTTTGTGTAGGAAATGTGCTGGATACTGGTTTTGGCGTAGGAAATATGACAGCATATGTGTAGGATACGTGGCAGTACTCCAACTATTGTAGGTTTGTAGGGGATATGACTACGCCCCTTGGAAGGCAGTCAACTAATTGCTTATCAGTCAAGTCGGGGATCAATTTCCTATCCCAGTGGACTGTTAGTGGCACATCAGCCCTCAATTCAGCCTTCAAATCTTGTGCCTTATTAGTTCGATGCTTTTGTCTGAGACGCCGAATTGAGGACCTACTCAATGCTACCTCCTCCACATCATGCCCAAGACTCTGGGCAGTTGCAGTGACAACCATCATAGCCTTCCTGTCAGTCATTTCCGTTCTGTCCAAAGCAGAAGTTAAAGATGGTGTCAGAACGGTCATTCTTTTCTGCTTTTTACAAGGTGGAGTTCCTCCAGACGCTTGCCCATACTTATTCCATATAAAATCATCTGTAGATTCAGAGCTGCTGTTAGAATTGGAGGTTGTTAAATCAGTGGTGACCTTAGATGTTCTTGCTTCTTGCATCTTCTGTTCACGGTGCGCCCCTGCAGCTTGCTGCGCCATTCTTGCAGATTTTTTGCTTTGCCTTCGGAGCAAGCTTAGTGTAGCATTATAGTGCACATCAAAGCATCTCTCTGACGGGCTCAAGCTAGCCCGTGTGTCTCCCCTGTTGGAGGCACAATAGACACAAACAAATTTAACGCGGGAAATTGGGTTCAAACTTTTTGACCCATGACTGACGAAGAATTGCGTTAAAACGGGAGAGGGGTGAAGTAGCTTATAATTATCAATTAACAAAACGAGTAATTTTCCTCCACTCCTCAGTCCTGAATCACTAGTTAGTAAGAGAGGGTTATATTTTTAAAGCCAGTAGTAACTAGCCACGTATCAAAAAGAGGTGAGAAGGGAGCTGAAGGTCATGTTAGCAGGTAGAAGCAGCCAGACACTCACTGGGTTAAGTCGCCCCTGGGAGGTGACATTCTCACCCTTGGAAAGGTATGTTGGGGAATGTTTATAGGGTAGAGATGTAGGTGTGATTCATTGGTTATTTGTGTTAACATAAGGACTAATGGAACATGTTATCCAGGGTCCCAAGGTAGTGGCTGTTTTTTGACATGGTGGCCCAAGACGGTCCCAAGTTGGCAGTGAAGAGAGACAGCAGTGTGTGAGACAGCAGCGTATGACGGCAAGCTGTGTGAGGCAGCAGAGTGTGAAGGAAAGCTGTAAAGAGTGAGAGGGAACTTTGGACGTGTGATAGACTATATTAGAAGGGAATAACGACTTGAGCACTAAGTGTGCGTATCGTTAGTGGGTAACAGTGCGACGGAAGTTACCAGTGAAACAAACTACATTAGGATAGAATAACGACTTGAGCACTAAGTGTGCGTATCGTTAGTGGGTAACAGTGCGACGGAAGTTACCAGTGAAACAAACTACATTAGGATAGAATAACGACTTGAGCACTAAGTGTGCGTATCGTTAGTGGGTAACAGTGCGACGGAAGCTACCAGTGAAACAGACTACATTAGGATAGAATAACGACTTGAGCACTAAGTGTGCGTATCGTTAGTGGGTAATAGTGCGACGGAAGTTACCAGTGAAACAGACTACATTAGCATAGAATAACGACTTGAGCACTAAGTGTGCGTATCGTTAGTGGGTAATAGTGCGACGGAAGTTACCAGTGAAACAGACTACATTAGCATAGAATAACGACTTGAGCACTAAGTGTGCGTATCGTTAGGGGATATGAATAATTATAATCAAGGCGGTTTGTGAATGCACACCGATCATTAAGTTAAAGTATATTTATTAGGTAAGCGTTGTTAGGTTAAGGAGTTGGGAAGTGATTACTGATGATACAGTAAAGAGACAAATATATTAAGCCTTATTGAATAACGCGTTGTCATTCAGATCCAACCAGTACTTACATATTTTCTTACATCTTTTATTTTATTCATTTATATTTTTTTTCCCACTTAATGTGGGTGGTGGCAGCAGAATAACCAGGATTGTGGAGCACACACTCATTGTGGGCGACACACAAACAAATATAACGTTTTCTATGGTTTCAGTAGAAGTTTCAAGGATGACTATACTAATAATATACGTCATGTGACTGAAACTGTGATGCTATTGAGCTACCACTAAATATTATTCAATTTCATTTATATTTTGCCAGCAGTGTTTTTAATAGTAGTGGAACATTTTTAGGGGGTGAGAACATGTAATTTTTTTAAACATTTTTTTTGGACCACCCTAATATATATATATATATATATATATATATATATATATATATATATATATATATATATATATATATATAATATATATATATATATATATAATATATATATATATATATATATATATATAAATGAATAGAACAATATTTCATTTCAAAGGACATTATGATACTATCAATTTATCATTATTCATATAGGATATTTATATACTTATATATATATATATATATATATATATATATATATATATATATATATATATATATATATATATATATATATATAATATATATATATATATATATATATATATATATATATATATATATATATATATATATATATATATATATATATATATATGCATATTGTCTCCATCATCATGTGCATATACAATACTACACAATCCATAGATAAGTAAAATGGGCAAACACAACACGCTGTGCATTCGCTGAATTTCTTTAAAGTAATCGTCCAGACCATTTCATCATTCGAGATTTAATGCAATCAAATCATAGCCATTAACGAGTATATCAACAACACGTCGTCACTTTTTGTATCCAGTCAGCCGTTTTTAAATAATCCGCAATCAAAATCTGCAAATTCCCCGAGTTTTCAAAACGCTCTCAAGGTTTGCAGACGCTCAGGCTCAGGCTCGGTGACGTACCATCAGGGAGGCTCATCTTCCCGCGCTGATCAGAGAGGCACGTAAACACAGAGATAAATATAGTACTTGAAGATATTTGGGTGTTTCTGATAGATTTTTTTTGCTATATGCCACATGCATGCATCCTTTATGGGTGCAGCAAGACAGCTGTGCCTTTCGAGAAAAGTTTGCACACGGAAAGGAGTGGCGTGTGTAGGGTGATACACGCCTATAGTGTGTTGGGGCGAGCAGTTGTGTTGAGAAACGGCGCCCCCCCGTAAGACTGACTCAGTCCAACACTATACCAGACCAGGTGGCCCTGTTAGACAGGGACGCCAGGACTGGCAGCAGCGGTGGACCACCACGACTGTGAGGCTTTGCCTCTTAACAAGACCAAGTAAACCAGTTGTGGAGTGGGCGTGCCCTGTGGTGAGAGACCCTGTGTTGGTGTGGCTGTCACACTTTCTGCCTTCCCGCCCGCATATTTTCCAACTCTATGCTGTAGTTAATGCTAGTATGTGGTTTCCGAGTAATGACGTTTGACTGTAGCTCCAAAACTAACCATAGGATTTTCTCGAAAGTACCTTCATTGTGATTCCCATGGTTTAATCTTATTTACCAATCCATGTTTTGGAGAAGTGCCAGGTCCTCCTGCTGAACCTCAGGCTCTGCTAACACCTGTTCATCCACCTCGTACTCGGGCTCAAACATAGGATTCCATGACAATCTGAGGTTCGTTTTCCTCATAGTATACGCGACCAGCGTCATTTCTTTCGGTGTCAGATTGAGCATCGTTCTCTAGATGTCACAGCGACAGATTCACTGTCTGACACCGAAGTACAATCGCTCATCATAACATTTGCCGACAGGTGTCAGACAGAGTGTCTGCGGGCGTCCCTGTTCTGACGTCATCAATAACAATCGTAGACCTGTTGGAGGGAAGATTTTTTTTTTCGCGCGCTTTTTACAAAAGTCGTGTTTTTATGGAAATAAGGCCTAGAAATCAATTATTTTTGGTGGATTAGGTGTTTTGAATGTACATTCAACATAAATCGGCAAAAAAAATTAGGGTCTGGACGATTACTTTAACATGTGCGGTAGGGTAGAGTGAAAAAATAAATGTAAAAATTTTTATGAGTTAGAATATTGAAAATGTGCCAAATGTCCATGGTAACAATCCTGCAAAATTAGATTAGTTTCTGACAACTCCTTGACCGCCCTTCACCTAATTAAAATAATTGGCATTTTAACCCTTTTTGTGCTTTTGTAGCCATATGTTACATACAATTTGAAATTGTGCTGACCAACACATAGTCTTTCACATCTTTCTAAATTAGTACGAAAAGGACGTAGTAGACAATGGGCATGTATGCCATGTATGGCCCATGTTTACATTAGAAGTGTAACGTTTTTCACAATTAAATGACTCTTTTTCAGAGAGATGGCAGTTACAAGAGACAAAGTTTCGTGCGTTATATTTGGCGCTCCGCGAAACCTACCGACCAATACTCTGCCGACCTACACCGATCTCATGAAGAAATATATTCAATATCGACAAGACCTGAAGACGGACAATGGAAAATACCCTTCATTTTTGGACATATCTCACAAACTGTGCTATGAAGTCGAAGAGATCTGAGAAAATGCCTCACTTCCAACAGTAACGCACGCACAAGCGATTGAAAAACTCAGATCGTTCCACAACAAATACAACACAATCCTAAAGGTCTACAAAGGGAAAAAGGATCAACCCACCTACCAACGGAGACTATCGGACTTTCGCGACAAAGCTAACATTCTGTTTGATCTCAGCAAATGCAAGTGCTCCGACATGGTGTCCAACTGTAAATGCGCGAAAGAACACAAAGTTCCGGCAAACGAACGAGAGTTCCTTCAAGACCAGAGACGATCAAGAAAGATGATAATCGGCGGGATAGATCAAGAGGAGACGTCAAAATTGAAGAGGAAAGCTGAAAGAGAGGAAGCCAATCTCAATCGAATGAAGAAGTAGAAGACCGATGAGAGCAAAAGTCAAGCCGATTCTGCCGAAAGTGCCGAAGACGACACAGATAGTGCCGAAGACGACACAGACAGTGCCACTGTCGATTATATCATTCCAGAATCAGTCAAGGCCAAGACTATGCCAAAGCCGGATCGCCAATGTCAAAAAATGACAATCTCTCTACCTTCACTCTCTAAAGCTTGCGACCGGACCTGAGTCTCGGATAGGTCGGCTGCTGTATTAGCAACATCAGTTCTGCATGATCTTGGTCTCGTGTCGCCGATCACTCGATCTAAAGTAATCGATCGAAGCAAGATCCGCCGAGAACGCAGCAAAACTCGTGAGAAACTCCAGCAGAATGATGACCACACTGGCATAGAGGGAGTATTCTTTGATGGCCGCAAGGATAAAACTTTGACACAAGTTCTCGGCGTCGACAACAAGTACCACAGAAAAACCCTCACGGACGAACACATAAGCATCATCGCAGAGCCAGCTTCTTCGTACTTCAGCCATACGGCTCCGCCATCAGGCTCCAGCAAAGACATAACCGAGTCATTAGTCGCTAGTTTGAAAGAGCGGAATGCGAAGACAGAGAACATAAAGGTTGTAGGGTGTAACGGCACAAATGTTAACACGGGACACAAGGCGGGCGTTATCCGGCGACTGGAATAAACCTTCGAGCATCCTCTGCAGTGGCTGGTGTGTCTGCTCCATGCCAATGAGCTGCCCCTGCGCCATCTATTCGAGGCACTCGACGGTGCGACTACAGGCCCGCGCGGATTCTCTGGATCTATCGGAAAGCGGCTAGTGACGTGTAGCGAACAGCCTGTCTCCTCATTTGAACCAGTGCAGCTGACCGAACAACTGTCCAATGTGGACCCGAAGGAGTTGAGCACAGATCAGCGGTATCTACTGGAAATGTGCAATAGCATCAGCAAAGGTGAATGTAGCGTCGATCTGGCAATGCGAAACCCTGGTTGCCTGAATCACTCACGATGGCTAACAACAGCCAATAGAATCCTCCGATTATATGTCAGCGACAAGAAACCATCCAAGAAGCTGAAAACGCTGGTTACGTTCATCATTCGCGTATATGCTCCGATGTGGTTCGCCATAAAAGTCCAGTCGTCATGCAAAGATGGAGCTCGGCACGTTCACCAGATACTCGTCAAGTCACGATACCTCAGCCCTAAGTACAAGAAGATCGTTGACCCCGTCATTCACCGCAACGCGTACTTCGCTCACCCGGAGAATCTGCTCCTGGCCATGATGCCGGACCATCGACCACACATACGAGAGCTAGGCCTGCGACGAGTGATGAAGGCCAGAGATGCAGACCCCAGTGGACAAATACGGAGGTTCAAGGTTCCCGCAAAACTCAACTTCGACGCCGTGGAATACTTCGACATGATCGACTGGGCAGTCTGCCCTATCGAGCTCGGAGCCTCCCGTAATCAAGGCAATGACAGATGCTGAGCTCAGGGAGCTCATCACGACGGAGGTGACTCCAACTGTCCTCTTCCTAAAATTCCCCTGCCACACACAGGCTGTGGAAAGACACGTGAAGCTGGTGACCGAGGCGGCAAAAGCTGTGTGTGGACAGAAATCGCGAGATGGCTTCATCCGTGCACGCGTCGCTTTTCGACAGCTAATGCCGACGTTCGAGTCGAAACGTGACTTCTCTCACTTCACCTTGTAACTGTTTGTGACTTTGAAATAAAAAAGATACTGTAATAATCAAAGTATTTGATTGTTTTAAATGAATTTTAAGATGACTACCTTACCTAGACGCTAATCTACCTATATCGTTCTAATGTCGCGTAGTATTGTCAAATAAAAAGTTGTGAAGGGTGATCAACATTTTTTTCAAAATCATAAATTTTTTAGACAGTCTTCTATTGATGTATTGGCACCTTTTGACATATCTAACTAATTGAAATTCAACAAAAACATTTTTTGGACATTTCACTCCACCCTAATGTGCGGTGTATATATATATATATATATATATATATATATATATATATTATATATATATATATATATATAATATATATATATATATATATATATATATATATATATATATATATATATATATATCATATCAGCATGTATTCATACTCGTAATATTCACTGTCATAACTTGAACTGCAGACTGTGGATACGAATTTCACTTCAACAGTCAAGTGCGCCGCCACCTCAATATGCTAGTAATTATTTTAAAACAGTTTGTATTTACTTTATGTTTTATATATAAATCCATAAATCAAATTTAATATATGATTAAATAATTCAATAATTAGCATGGGATTAAGGTTCTAATATTTTGTTAATCAACAAATCAAACCATCATATCTACGGAAAATCCCACTATTCTATTACATATCAATAAATTATTCGTTTAATGTTTTTTTTAAAGTCACACTGCATCTTATAAAAAGGAAAATTAGTAGAAATATTATTGGTATATTTCATATATAACGGAGAAACTTATTAAACTTTTCGTGCGTGAGAGAGCTAATTCAAGATGCTATACGTATAGCTACGAGTCACACGTTTGGTGTTATTACATTAAATGTTACTAGTCACCTTTGGTATTAAGGACGCAGTAATGGTTAAAGCCTTTCATATCACGATTTTTGTGAAAATATGCTATTTAGTTTGTTAAATATATATATAATTCCTCCATGAACAAAATATCTGAAATTCTTTTTTAAAAGCTTAAAATAATGCATATTAAATGTACTCACACCAGTACGGCAAAATATTATGTAAAAATAGCCCATCTCACTTTTCATAAATTTTATTTTGTTCTCAATAAAAGTGTAGAAATATGAATTAATAAATTTAAAAACGTTTATCATAACTCACATTATTTTTTTCGAAAACTGTTTCAAATTTCAAAATTATGTGAAGGTCTTTTTTGCACAATTTTGTGAAGTACATGTAACAGTTAATAAAATAACTGAAACATTGAATCATGAACAAGAAATATTTAAAAAAAAAATATTGTATGATTTCATATTTTTTATTAATATTTCAATCTTTTATATGTAAACATGTAAAATGGGCAAACACAAAACACATTGTTTTAAAGTTAAAATAAAAACTTTATTACATTCAATAACCAACACTATCCTTGTGTATCCACGAACACTTTCCTTGTGTATCCTTCTGTAGCATTTGAGCTACTGACGAGTCCCTGTCTCACTACTGCTTCTCACCAGCACCAGATAAAGTGGGAGTATCCAAATCCCTGGGGGACCCCTATAGCCTGAGGCCTGAGATATCTCCAACAGCGCAGATAAGCCAGAGATGTGAGAAATATCTGCCAGGTCACGCTCACAGCCTCCAGCACTCACCGCACCTGTGTCCAAGCTTGTGGTGAGCACCCGGTGAGCACCGCTTATGACTGCGGACATGCTCTGCTGCTGCTGGTGGTACTGCTGTTGCTGCTGGGGGAAGTGTGGTCGGTGGACCCGGAGGAGGAGGCGGCATCTGGTTGGTCATGCTGGCTTGGTACCTCTCCATGTAACCGCAGTCCTGGGAGTGCCACGGGGACCCAGTTGGTGGCCTGGTGCTCTTCCACAGTTTGGGGGCCGGCTGCCACCGCTCGACGGACTTGGGAGACGACGAGAAGGTGGGTGCAGAGCTGGGTCGGGAGGGTCCTGCTTGCCAGAAGGATTGCGGGGCGACTTGTGGAGGCTCTTCCTCATAGCTATCCTGCATGGCAACTTCCAGGATCCGGCTGATGTCCGTGCGCGCCTTCTTGAACTTCCGTTCTGACAAGTTCACCAGTGTCCCCTTGACGTAAGTCCCGAAGATCTCAGCCGGAGTTTGTGGCCGCATCGTCTGCTGCAACTGGAGCACCTGCTGGCCAGTCTCCTGCAGCCGCTTCTGCAAGGTGGCCATGACAGCGTCCTCCGAGTTCTTACCCTTTCCCTTGCCCTTTCCGCTGACTTGCTGAGACTCTTTCTGAGACTCTTCCTCCTCTTCCTCCTCTTCGTCCGCCTCTGCGCCGATCCTGGCTCACTCAGCCTTTGCAGCAGAGAGATCACCACTGTGTGCTTGGATCGCATCCTTCACCTGCGAGTACAAAATAATAAAAATCACAAGTAAAAAGAATGCAAAAAATGCTAATGCAAAACTGATTGCAAATAGATTTTTAGATATTTTGGACCTTTAGATACATTTAAATACATTTAGATACATTGGACCCTGTGATAGTAAAGATACATGTTTACATAAAAAGTAGCAACCGTCTAACAATACGTAGCTGTATTTACACTGCTAACTGGCTGTGGTCTGTGGTAGGTGATCTTTTGGATGAGGTGCAACTTCTGTAAGGTCCAGTGCTCCCTCTCTGTGAAGATCCGTTGTCCGAACCCGGACTTGGGCAGCTTGTCCAGGCGCGCGAAGTTGTCTCTCATGCCCTTGAACCACCCTTGCAGGTGAGAGACTTTCTTCGACATGGTTTCTGCCTGCTTCTGTCATGCAGCGTTCTTCATGTCAGGTCTTCTGTAGTGCTTGGCCTTCTTGTCCCACAGCATTTCATTCTCCTCCAAGAAGGCGACCATCAACTCCTCCTCGTCATCGGACAGCTTGTTATACTTCTTATTCTTCTTCTTGCTCTTGGCCACAGTCGATGCCTGCGATGCCAGCGATGCATGATTGTCTACTGACCCAGAGCGTGAGTGAGTAGGGGACCCCTGAGGGGATGAGGATGGAGAGCGTGTAACATCCTCGACAGCATCCTCGACGACAGCAGCAGGGTCCCGGCTGGACAGCTCTTTGCTTCTGCCTCTGCCTCCACGACCTATGCGACCACGACCACTGCCTCCACGACCGCGGCCACCAGCAACAGGAGCAGGAGGAGTCTTCTCTTTTTTAGCAAGACGAGCCGCCGCTTTTTATTATGCTGTGCGTTGAGCGCGCGGTGCATGCGCGGGCCATTCGTTCCACACGCTAGCAACACGCTGCGCATTCGTTGGAGTTTTTAACATGTGCGCTCTGTATGCGCCCTGTATGCGCCCTGTATATGTGCAGCGCGCTAGCAACACGCTGTGCATTCGTTGTCAACTCGCTAGCCTCTCCCAAATCCTGACAAAAGTTGGGCGCACAACGACGCACTGATCTTATTTTCCATTTTTTATTAATTTTCAATGCGTGCGTTGCGTATGTGTGACTGGGCCTTTAATAAATAGCGGCTCACACTGCACCTAAATCATGCTCACCTCTACATCTGAGGAGAAAACATCTCTCCACGCTGCTGAAGAAGGGTCCATGACCCGAAATAGCGATACAGCAAAATGACCAGCTATGGCGAAGTCATAAACTTGATCACTAAAGATAATAAGACACTCTTAAGACAAAGAGAAAATATTTTGAAAAAGATAATAAACGCTGAACTAGCTATTACTTTTAATGATCACTAGCTATCACTTGTTTAATCTATCTATTTATCTATCTATCTATCTATCTATCTATCTATCTATCTATAAATATATATATATATATATATATATATATATATATATATATATATATATATATATATATATATATATATATATATATATAATCGGCGCACGTTAAGTTGGCAGAAATAGGCCCCTTTACTCCCCACTTCCAAACGCACGGGATTCTGAGATGTTGGGTGTTGGGTGAGAATGCCTTATTCTCCTACTCCTAGGGTGCGTTTGAGAGGAGAATTCGAAAATATTACCATATTCCTCCTCTCAAGCGCCTTTGCGTGACACAGGCTGCCAACCCGGATCGTCACCGACAGGATGGCTCACGGAGGTGAGGAGGTCTGGATGGTGATGACGTCATGTCAACAACTGACCGCCCACAAAAAAACAAATTTGAGACAAATCAATGCTATTCCTAACGTTTACAATCGAAAGACAATGTTGTCCTACAACATGCATTGACATGCACTGGTAAGTACTGTACTGGAACCTAAGTATAATTAATAATGGAAATACAGTAAATAAGAGTGATCCTTTATGACATTACAGTGGTTCAATGAACAGTGGAGGTAGATAAATTTCTTCAAGTTCACAATACACCCCCTTATATAAGCATTATGTTTTGTCTGGAATTTTTTTCTATATATTTGCAATTTAAACTTATACACGATCGGTTGTTTTAAGTATCCGGAACGTTTCATGCAGCTTCTTCACCAACTTCAATAGCACGATCAACATTGGATGTTGCAGGAGCAACAACTCCTGTAGTAATGCATACTAACTTGTCCTTACATTCACCTTTGTAGGAGAATGGTGAGTGCTGTGCGATGTATGTTCGAAACTTCGTGAAGTGTAGACCGTCACGAGCCGTCGAGGTAGCCCGTAGGTATTTGTGTTGATCGGTTGTGTGTGAATGTATACCACAGAATCACTCCAGGGACTAACATTGGAGCAGTTCGCGGGAGGATGTGTACCATTTTTGACTGGGTGCTTCCAGTGACGCCAACTCCACGGGCGAGACCTCCTATGGTCTTTAGCATTCTCATCAACACTTGTTCGACATCAATACTGTGAAATTATAAGGCCAAAACCGATTACTTCTTCGTTTTGTCCAGTATCCTTCTGAGGGGTACTTTTGGAATTGTTCCTCACTCATAATATGTGGCAGTTGCTTCATTTGGTCCAGATAAAGTCTTGTTGTCTTGGCATAAGCTGTGTGTCCACCAGCATAAAGTACAGGAATCATTTTTGCAATGCAATACAAGTGCAGCTCCCAATCTGCAGTTCGCTCAGACCGTATGAAAAACAATAGAACTCTCACCATTTTCAGGTACTGAATCCATAACTTTCCAGTTCTGCAGCTCAAAGCTTCATCCTACTGCAGATCTTCTATTCTGGGAGACCTGAAAGACTGAATGCTCTGCTGTAAGACTTTCTGGTACACGTGTGTTTTAATAACATCTCATGCAGGGATTGGACCTTGTTCAGGTTTATTCTACTCAAACAGTTTGGTGTATCAAGCAATTCTATCAAGCAGGCTGCTGAGAGCATGTGAGTCCGCAAAGCTCGTGTATATGCATGTCCTGTGAGCATATGTTTTACAGAGTTATAAGCATATACACTATACAGTTTTAAATTGGTTGCTCAAACCACTTTCACTCATTTTTATATGACCAACATACCAGAGGTAAGACATAACTAAACGGAACCCCTCCCAATCTGATACAAATTTTTGTGAGGTCTAGAGATGATTCCATTATTTCTGATAAGTTATATGCATATACAGTTTCCCATTGGTTTATCAAACCACTTTCACTCATTTCATGGCCAACAGACCCGAGGTAACATCACTAAATGGAACCCTCCCAATCTGATAAATATGTTAGTAAGGTATGGAGATGATTCCACTATTTCTGAAGACTTATGTGCATATATAGTTTCCCATTGGTTCCTCAAACCATTTTCAATCATTATATGACCAACAGACTCGATGTAAGACATCACTAAATGGACCCAATATACATTGCAAAGGCTGGGCAAAAGTCACAGAAGCTACATCCAGTTTGTACCTAACCGATAATTATTGTTGCACAAAGGAAAGGGCTGAGTAATTTGTATCAGGCTGGTTTGGGTCATGATTAAGGAATGGGAGGATGTCAATCCTGCTCACATCAAACTTTCCCTGACAAACAGTTTGGTTAAAGCAACTCCATGAAGGACAGCGTATACAAGATCAGACACAAAGTATCTTGACAGCCACATGTCGACTAGCACTGTTGCTATATTAAGATCTTCAGAAACAGGGTTTAGTGGTTTTAACGGACCAATCATCACCTTTTTAAGACCTAGAACTGCTTGTTTATTGTACCTCTTGAGGGCTATCTTATCAAATCTACCAGCATCTACAGCTGCCCTTATTCTAGTTGAGCGTGACAGTTTAGGTTCAACAAAGTTGCAGGTGTGACACCTACAATACCACCTAATGCATGCCATGTATCATGACCAGTTAACGTGCGGATTTCAATATCGGCATTATCGAAAACAAAGTTAACCAGCGAGCCCTTCCAGTCATGAAACTTTTCCTCTGTTGGCAGTACTGCATCTTATAGTCGCAATACTTCCCGATAATCATCTGCAAAAATCAAGCTGGTGACAAATTTACAAGTTCACGAGAAACATGCTTGCTTTTAATGTACACAGATATTACCAATAAAATCGGAAATCAAAACGATCTTGGCCGAGCTGCAGCTGTTAAAAGCTGTAATAAGCTAAGCACACGACGCTTACTTTTGCTGCTTTTTGTCAAGCGCCACAACAAACGCAACACAAGTTATGATACCAAATTTTCACTACTATTCAGGTCAGAGAACTTGGGGTAATGAAAAGTATCATAAATTGTATGATTGATCGCATTTGATTTTCAATAAAAGTTGCTGCCATGTCAATTATATCCTCAGGTGTTAATCCAGTAGCTTTATAGTTATCTCTGAGAATCTTATTCCCTTAATCTAAAAATGTGTATATCGTCTCTTTCCCATGTTCACAAGCTACTTACTATGAGGCTATCACCATAGTGCTCCTGAAGTTTTGTTTTTAGGTGCTTAGCAGTATAGCACTCACCATCAATAGAACATTTGCCCATAAGCTCTTCCACGTTAATTATAGAGTACTGATGAATATCACTCGAATTTATGTGTTCCCCAAGTTTTTCAAAGGGTTCTTGCTTTGCATCATCAACATACCCTGATGGGCGATCTCTTTGCTTATTTTCAAGGCTATGCCTATTATGGAAGCGAACTTGACATTGGTGATGGTACTTTGCCTCAGGTATACCACCAGGTCGCCAACGTTCTGGACTCGGATAAAAACGGTTTTGCCCAAAGTATCACCGCTAGACCTCCTTTTTCTCAGCGTACGTTTGTCCGTGTTTGAGTCTTTGTTTTTTTGTCGTTATATTTCACTCATAATGGGAGCTGGGTATCAAAGTTTCGGCTAAATGAATCGAAATTGGTTGAGAGAGAGAGAGAGAGAGAGAGAGAGAGAAGAGAGAGAGAGAGGAGAGAGAGAGAGAGAGAGAGAGGAGAGAGAGAGAGAGAGAGAGAAGAGAGAGAGAGAGAGAAGAGAGAGAGGAGAGAGAGAGAGAGAGAGAGAGAGAGAGAGAGAGAGAGAGAGAGAGAGAGAGAGAGAGAGAGAGAGAGAGAAGAGAGAGAGAGAGAGAGAGAGAGAGAGAGAGAGAGAGAGAGAGAGAGAGAGAGAGAGAGAGAGAGAGAGAGAGAGAGAGAGAGAGAGAGAGAGAGAGAGAGAGAGAGAGAGAGAGAGAGAGAGAGAGAGAGAGGAGAGAGAGAGAGAGAGAGAGAGAGAGAGAGAGAGAGAGAAGAGAGAAGGAGAGAGGAGAGAGAGAGAGAGAGAGAGAGAGAGAGAGAGAGAGAGAGAGAGAGAGAGAGAGAGAGAGAGAGAGAGAGAGAGAGAAAATATAGTTGCAAAAAGAGGTATCTGCACTCATGCCTTACTCTCTTGTTTTCTCGGTAGTGTTATGAGAGACAAAGGAAGGAGATGTCCTTCCCCATTGAAAGAGCTTGATTGATGAGTTTTTCTCCTGACCAATGGACGAAGAAACACTACTTGTGAGGAAATTTGTGGAATCTGCTAATTAAGAGAACACAGACTGGTGAGGCGGGGTAAGTGTTTCGTTCCCTCACGCACAGGTGTTCCAGTGAAGGTGTGATGAAGAAAAAACTAATGAAAGAAATGTATCATTATTGCTAGTATGATTATTTTTCATTGCCATTGCGTTACACTGGTCAAAAAAGTGGTCATGTATAATACATGCATAGAGAGGAGGAGTGGCTGGATGAAGAATCTGAACATTTTTAAATGGAAGATGGATTATCAGTATATCAGATTAGGAGCCTTAAAATAAAAGTACACAAGTTAAACATTACACTTATCATTGTAGTTTTATAAATATTGATCATGACAGAACATAATTGTATGTAAATAATGGGACTCTTCTAGTAAAGCGATGGTTATTGTTCCTATGAAATAACAACTTTAGAATACCTGTCTCGTATAATATTGCGTGTCGTTATAGGTGTCAAAAAGGAGATAATAGGACTGCAAATAACTCCCAATAGGTTTTTTTCTTCATTTCCCATGAGAGGGAGATTATTCATTACTCCATTACTCCTTTTAATTATTCCTCCTCCTCCTTTCTATATGTAGGTATTGCACGAATATTATATGTGTACTTCTTGTTTATAGTTGCACAAGAAAATAGTAGGCGCTGCACGATTCTAACAAAAAGAACGAAGATGCAAAAAAGTAGATGAAGATCATATTTTCAAAGGTTTCCATGATTACATAATTTGAAACAAAGCCGATGTATAAAAAGGAAAGAATAGTCTAAGGTTTATACTCAAGAAATAAACAAAAATCACTCATGGAAAATATGTGTATAGGCGGGCGGGCGCGTGGGGTGAGTTAAACTTCGTTTGGGAATACTTTTGAATCTTCAAAAAATATGTATTCATGAACGATTTACCGAATTTTTGTGAAAAAAATATTTCATGAAAATCAAACTAATGCTAATGGTGCTACGATTACCAGTATCGTACTACTACTAGTACTACTACAAATACAAATAATTATACTAATATCGATGTCATCACCAAAACCTATACCACTACTATATATATCATGGCTTGCTGTTACATAAATTCTCAACTAAAAAAATACGTCTGTTTCATCGTCTTTGCTACCATGTCCTTCCTAACTTCTCATCCCCGTTCATCAAGTCGCCTCTAAACGTGTCGTGTCATTGATAACATCGCCAACACGCCTTCATCCTCTTCTCTCTCTAGACCAGGGAAATAAAAGAGTAGGAAGCTAAAGATAAAAGGAAAGGCTAGTAGACGATGAGAAAAGAGTCGGTCGTGACAGTACCAAGATTGAGGTACGAGGAGGAGGAGTAAAATGGAAGGGAGGTAGAATGAGGTTGAGACGGAGGGGAAGATAATTGAGACGTAATGCAAGAGTTATAAGTTATGTGAGCTGTATGAGCAAAATACATATGTTCCTGGCATAGTAAAGGAGAAAAAGAACCAGAAGATGGATGATGTTTTGAGAGTATCAAAGAAGAGGTAAAGGGGAAACTGAGTGATTATGAATGATTACTTCTTTACTAACATGGTCGATTGGTAATTAGTTTATTTCCAATGAACGGAAAGAAGGCAGCACAGTATGCTTTAAAGTATGAATACTAAGTTACATGCAGAGCTGTGTGTAGCACATGCGTAATATAATCAAGCTATGAAATATAGAAGACTCTTTAAAGAATTCGGCTTGAAAAAAATATATATATAGACAACGAATAGATAGGACAACTTAGATATTAGACATGTTTTTTTGTGTGAAAGGATGTAAAATGAGATAAAAGAGGCGATATCATGGTTATAAAAAATGAAAAAACTACAGGATTCAATATGAAAATATATACCTGAGACATAATTCAATCAATCAATCATTGGGGGCATACGCCGGGGGGCGCGTCGCCTCGCCCACCCTACGACGCCACTCCCGAGGGTCACCACGCGCGAGTTCCCATGCAGGCTCCTTTCCCATACCAAGCAGCTCTCGACAACAAACATCAACTTGCCCCAGCCACGAGCCTTGTGGGCGCCCCCTTGGCCTCCTCCACGCCGGATTGTCTCTTACAGATACAACCCGATGGGAAGGATCGGTTTCAGGGTAGCGTGCCACATGCCCATATAGCCGAAGTTGGCGCTGACGGACTATGCAGGTAATAGGCCTCGATTCAGTCTCACGGTGCAATCGCTGATTTGACACGTAATCATCCCAGCGATACCCCATGATTCTGCGAAGACACTTATTACCAAAGGCATTGATTCGTCTCTTCAAGTCACTATTTAGTGTCCATGTCTCACAACCATAGAGTAAGACAGGGATCACAAGCGATTTGAAGATCCGGATCTTTGTTCTCCTGCACAGGTACCGACAACGCCAAATACTCCCGCTGAGCGAGTCCATAACACCGTGGGCTATGCCAATCCGCCGTAAGACTTCTTGACGTGATCCGCCGTCATTATGGACTGCGCTACCAAGGTATGTAAAACTTTCCAAGATCTCAATGTCCTCGCCACACGCATGAACAGACTGTACTGCTTCATCTAGTAAGTCTCCAAACACCTGGACCTTGGTCTTGAGCCAGGAGACCTCAAGTCCCAAAGGCTTTGCCTCCTCGTGCAGCGCCTCGAGAGCCATCACCAGGACCTCGAGCGACTCAGCAAAGATTACTGCATCATCGGCAAAAATAAGATCAGTAATCTTGGTGTTGCCAACGGATGCTCCACAATCACTTTGATCTACAACCTTGTCCAATACCCAGTCCATACAAGCGTTGAAAAGTGATGGGGCAAGGACGCACCCTTGCCTCACTCCTGTATTCACAGGAAAGAAGCCGGATACACCTGCCCCACACTTCACAGCACTCTCAGTCCCAGAATACAGACCAGTTATCAAACCAATAGTCCTTGCAGGAATCCCTCGAAGTCGCAGAAGATCCCAGAGTGACTCACGATGCACTGAGTTAAACGCCTTCTTGAGATCAACATAGGCTGCAAGCATCCCCTGTCGAAACTCACGTCGGCGTTCCACCAGGACACGAAGCGCTAGGATACGGTCCGTTGTTGACTTACCAGGCGTGAACCCAGACTGCTGAGGTCTCTGATGCTTCACCAGATGGCTGCGAATCCGTGTCAGCAATAGATGGGCAAGCACCTTGCCTGGTACGCTGAGCAGTGTAATACCGCGGTAATTGTTGCAGTCCTGACGGTCCCCTTTCCCTTTCCAGATAGGGACGACCAGCCCCCTTTTCCAGTCAGGAGGAATGGTACCTGATTGCCACACGGCAGTCAGGACAGCATGCAACCCGTGGATCATGGCCTCACCCCCAGCTTTGAGGAACTCCGCACTGATATTACAAACACCAGCTGCTTTTCCACCCCTCAACTTTGCTACAGCCTCTCTGACTTCGTCATGAGAGGGTGCGCTTTCGTCAATGGGAGGATCGGCATCCACTGCCTGTAACCTAGTGGTGTGAAGCTGCTCAGTTGGAGGGTCCACCGTGAACAACTGCCCAAAGTACTCAGCCCAACGAGCCATCTGCCCATCCATGTCCGACACGAGGCGCCCATCTGCTGTTCGAATAGCACTCGCCCGAGAAGGAGACTTGGAACGGAGCTTCTTCAGGGCTCGGTAGGCGGGTCGGAGGTCATTAGCGTTCAAATGACCCTCGACATCCTCAGCGAGACTCCTGACATACCTCTCCTTGTCTCTCCCCAGGAGGGTTCTAGTCCGGCGTGACAGAGCCCTGTGCTGGTCCCGGTTCCAGCCACCTGGCAGCTGAGACATAATTGATACTATACAAAAAAAAAGGTGATAAATATTTCAATCAAACAAAAGTCATTTAGCAAGGTAGGAACAGTTTATAAAATGGAGTAAGGATAATTAAGGTAGTAATATCACCTGTTGAGAACAGTTTATATAAGTCTCCTATGAAAGAAAAAAAAAGGTAATTTAA
>JACEEZ010000205.1:92500-120000 GCA_016584305.1 Chionoecetes opilio
GGCTGAAAGACCTACACGTGGTAGTTCCTGTTACTTAACACTACCTACATCCACCTTTCATCCCCATCCATAAAGGTAAAAGCATTAATGAAAAATTAATAAATAAAACATCCATAAGGAGAGAATATAAACCAATGCGGACCCTTTGCTGGAAATGTTCAATCGTATGTAAGTGATACAGATAAAACCTTTCACTTAGACATCCCTTTTTAAACTTTCATAAGTCTCCTATATTATACATTTATATACATACTCGTGCTAGGCATCTCCACCACTCTCATTTCAGATTTGTAGAAAGTTATCTATACTCATATTTCGATCACTCACATACACACACACACACACACACACACACACACACACACACACACACACACACACACACACACACACACACACACACACACACACACACACACACACACACGCACATAACACACACACACACACACACACACACACACACACACACACACACACACACACACACACACACACACACACACACTGTTACCTTAGAGCAGCGTTTCTCAACCTTTTTACCGTTATGGAACCCTTGCAATCATTTTCATGTCTCATGGAACCCCTACATGAAAATTCTTACAAATCATTATTAATATCTTTCTTTCGCTTGTATAAACTTAAAGTTCATAAGGAAAACAATATATATTTTTTTCTTCTGATAACTGGTTTAATCAACAAATAATTTACGTTTTTCTTAAGTTTATTCACAATGCAAAAAAGAAAAGAAAAATACATAACTGAAATCAAACTATTTGTGCAAGAGACCTCATACGGAGGTTTTCATCAAATCAAAAATACATTTACATATGATTAGCCTATTTGCAGACGCCTACTCATTAGCCTTCTGTAGACGGACATTGTTCTTCTCTTAAGTCTATCAATAGTGGTGTTCCTCCGGGTTCTGTCCTACCACCCACTCTCTTTCTAATATTCATTAATGATCTTCTAAAGCCGTGGTCACACGAGCATTTTTTCCGGTAATATTCAGCCAGCAAGAGCAAACCGTCCTCAAGTCGGCTAAAATTGCCGACAAAGAGTCAAGACCAACATGTTGATGTTCTTGGCTGAAAATTCCCGGAAATTCCCACCACCAACGCATATCATTTGACATTCATTTTTAATGCACGCTCTAATTCAATATACAGAAGCCCAAAAAAAGGTAAATAATGGCAAGAACCGACTACAAGACGAATTGTGAAGTCTTGTACATTTTTTAAACAATTTGAAGGATATAATAACACTTAGGAAGATTTCATGAGTTACGTGAGTCAGTGATGGTCTTTCCATTTTTTTTGTTGGCTGTCTACCTTTTTAGGGGATACTGGAACAATCTTATTGTTGCTCACTGCTGGCTCCATAACATTTCTCCCGTTTCTTTCTCCAGTTTCTCCCTATTTATCCCTATTTTTCCAAAGACGCTTCTTCAGATACGGCTTGGCTCCCGCGCCGATTAAAAAGAGAAGCTAAAATTGGCGTTAAAACTCGGCTAGCTTTGTGAAGAAAGTCCGTGTGACCAAAACTCGGCAATAAATTGCCTTGGCTTAATATTGCCGGCTGAATATTGCCAGAAAAAGTGCTCATGTGACCGCGGCTTTAGTCTAACTCAAAGCACTATCCACTCCTACGCTGATAATTCTACCAACGTCGACGTAATTCAACGTATTTTATTAGACGTCCAACTCAACAGGAACTAAGTGATTCACGGAGAGATACCACTGAGCGCCTAACTTATTATCTTTCTATAATTTCTGATTGTGGCAAAGCAAACCTTGTTTTGTTGAATGCCTCAAAAACCCAATTTCTTCACCTATCTACTCTACAAAACCTACCAGATAACTATCCCCTCTTCTTCAATGACACTCAAATATCTCCTTCTACTACAATGAGCATTCTTGGACTGATCTTTACTAAAAATCTGAACTGGAAATCTCATATATCTTCTCTTGTTAAAACAGCTTCTAAGAAGTTAGGTGTCCTGTGGCGTCTGTGTCCATTTCTTTCTCCCTCCCAGTTGCTTGCTCTGTACAAGGGCCTTATCCGCCCATGTATGGAGTATGTCTCATATGTTTGGGGAGGATACACTCATACAGCTCTCCTAAACACCGTAAACAGGGTTGAGTCAAAAGCTTGTCGTCTCATCAGCTCCCCTCTCCTGACTGATTGTCTTCAATCTTTAAATCTCCGCCGCAAGGTGGGAAGCTTATCTTGCTCTCTTCTACCGGTATTTCCATGCTCACTGTTCTTCTGAACTTGCTAAGAAGTAGAGTCATTTTCTCATTTTCTTGGCTCCCGTGACCATTTTGTTCCTACCTTTGTTTCTCAGTAGATTTAGTTAATTGGGTCAATATTGAAGAAATTTAGGTCCTTTGCATCTCTGGAAAGTGATGGGAAGTTCCCGCTAGGGGGCGCTTTTCAAAATGGCCGCCGACGGCCCCTTGGAATTATCATTAACTTATATTTCTTCAATATATGTGGCTGTATGGGCATGGAATATGTAATTTTCTACTAATTTCTGCATGGAAAATCCATTTAAACCATTATTTTCATCATTTGGGGTCATTTTGACCTTAAAATTCAATATGGCGAAAATTGATAATACGAATTTCATGAAAATATTATTTCCTTACATGAAGTACCCAAATATAGTATGGAATTTCTCTGTAGTAGAAAAAACATTTGTTCTACATTTCTATAATTCTTGATTCCATGAGTGAGTATACCATAACTCTATGATACCGCTAAATCACAGCAACGTTTAAACAATATATGATCACTCCATGTCATTATCACTCAATAATTCAGAGCCACAGCTTTTACTATCATCATCGCTAGATGTAACCATATCATCATTGGTGTCAGAGTCACTTGTAGTATCATTGTTCTCTGAAGTTGATTGTGGCATATATTGCGGTAACGGTGGTAGGGTAGATCGGATAGGTAGACACATGTCATTCTCGATGTGCCATCCATGGTCGATACAGGAAAGGTGGTTTTTCAACTGGAAGTGTTTCTGCAGATACGAAAGATAATTATAATTATAATTGGCACGTTTGAGATGAAGGAGGAGGCTGAGGCTCTGAGGGCGTAGCATGGAAGGAAGTCACCCACGACAATGAGTGTGTCCCCAGGAGAACACAGACACACACCAGAGGTGGGCACTTCCGCAAACACTAACGCAAACCGTAACTTACACAATTGCGGAAGTCCGATTTCGTTTGCGGATATGCGGGAGACTGAAACGTTTCTAACTTGCGTTTGCGGTGGTACTTCTGCAAACGCAAATATGTCCGCAAATTCCCAAGTGGCCGTTGCGAATTTGAACAGGATACGTGCGTGGCTACGCGCATCGTCCAAGGTGAACTAATTAATTCACAGCACATTCCTTGTAAGTAATATTTAGCTCTACAGCAGAGCCATAGCCACTGTAAGTATATTACACTGTCACCAGCACACATATGATACACTTACCTACCTCTGGGTATGCTAGCCGTGATCGTTTCACTGGATAATTCCACCAAAACACCCCCAAGACCCAGATGTCACCTCACACGCGTCTGCCCTCTGACCTCACTCTCCTTGCTCATAATATGCGCTTAAGATATGCGGAAATGTGTCATGAAGATGATAGTTGGGTCAGTTTTTCTAAAAGTCATGTGGTTATTTCATAATGTCGAGTGAGAGCACACGATATGTATATAGAGGACATGACTGCGTCGGCGAGTAACATAAGAACATAAGAACATAAGAAAATAAGGAAGCTACAAGAGGTCGTGAGACCTACACGTGGTAGTTCCTGTTACCTAACATTACCTACATTCACCTTTCATCCCCATCCATGAACCAATCCAGCTCCCCTTTAAAGCCCCCTAATTACTCCGCACTAACTACCTGTCTACTGAGTCCATTCCAATCGTTCACCACGCTATTTGTGAGCCAGTTTTTCCCTATTTCTTTTTTAAATCTACGCTTTTCCAGCTTGAATCCGTTACTTCTTGTTCTATGTATACCCTGGTTACTACCGCCGTAAGAACTTTTCTTACCTCTCCCTTATTAAATCCCTTTACCCACTTAAAAACTTCTATCAGATCGCCCCTTACTCTGCGTCTCTCGAGTGAGGGTAACTTTAATAGCTTCAATCTCTCCTCATAACTAAAGTTACGAGAGTTAAAGTTACGTTAAACATGTGATGTCACAGCCAAGCCCGCCACAGCGAAGTTGGTAGACATTATTTCCACTGACCTTGGTGAGACTCAACTCCTTCTAGGCCCATTGAGATGGAAGACCGGAGCCACCCTTGGTCCCACCTGGAAACCTTCTTTGGGCTAGTTACAAAAGAGAAGGAACATATCGAAAAAGGCAAGTCATGTTGGAAGGGCATTTCACCTGCAATATTTGCAAGGCGAAGCTATCTTTCAGCACGTACAGTCTGACTATGTACACCTCAAGGAGCCACACCCAACGTGTGAGTAGAACTAAAGTTTAAATAATTAAAGCGATTGTGGTTTATATATAATAACTAAGTTATTCAACGGATGTTTTTTATACCTATCTACCTAAATTAGATGATAAAGCTATACTTTAATTAACAATGTAACTGGGTTTCTAAAATGTGCTTAATTTTGGTGTTCTTGATGTATATAGTGGTATCTTAATAGCCATTACTGTGGCAAGAAAAGTATAACCTAACTAAACGTTATTAATGACACCGAACATAAAAATGACAAAATCATATTACTATTTTAATACTATTACCATTTTGTTATTATTACTATCAAAACACCACTGCAAACATCAAGAACACCAAAATAAACCCAATTCTGGAAACTCAATCACATTGTTAACTAAAATACCCCTTGCCTGAATATATGTTTTTGATAAGTACAACTCGGCCATCTCCAATTCTGCTGCCATGGAGAACCTGTTCTCCTAGGGGTCGGACGTCATGAAGGCCAAAATAGTTTCTACCTCTGACAATTTTGAGAGATTGGTCATGAAATTATGAGGGAGAACATGAACCTACTCAAGATATATTTGTCACCAAAGGACTCTGAATGAGGAGTCTGAGGTTCTGGGCCTGATATGATAATTTTATCAAATAAATATATTTATGAGTGGAGTGTACTTTTACTAATTATTAGTAAATTATCCACTTAATTTTCACTTAATTCAGTTGATCAATTGAGTGAGGAGTTAATATGAAGTGGTGAAATATGAGCTATAATATATATGTCGGGCGCTGAGTGATAGGCATAAAAAAAAAACTTACATAATATGAATTGACTTCAGTGATTTAGTAAATAATAAATTAATATACTACTAAATATTGTTTTACCCTTATTTTCTACAATTAATGCAGGACAAATATCACGTTATTGGTTTGCGGATGTGCGGACTTGCGGTTGCGGAAGTGTAAAAAAAAAAAAAAAATGCAAACCAACGGTTGCGGAAAGTAAGGATTAGAATATGCGGAAGTGCGTTTGCGGTAGTTGATATTCGTTTACGGTGCCCACCTCTGACACACACACACACACACACACACACACACACACACACACACACACACACACACACACACACACACACACACACACACACACACACACACACACACACACACACACACACACACACACACACACACATACACACTGATTATCCCACATGAGTTTGATTATTTGCATAAACTCTACGCAAATGTTATATGTATCTCTCACACATCGATTGTCTGTCAGCTATCGGATCTCACCTTTTCCTAATTTCATGTCTTTCATCTTCCCGACAGACAGAGATATGTGGTCACTTGCACTATCTGCTTCTTTCGCTTGACCTGAGGCTCGGATATCAGGTTTTTTCCACCGTGATGAGTCAAACGAAGGCCCTGCTTGCCTCACCACGTCCCTTATCCCTCCTTCTTTCCCAGTATGATTGGCTAACTCCCCTACCTCAATTTTTCCTTCCATCATGATTGGCTATGAACTCATCTCTCCTTCCTTTGACCTGATTGACTGTCTTATGTATGTGTATCTCTGTAAGCAGCTGTGTATCAGGGTCTCAGAGGTCTTCTGTGTCCCTGTTTGTTATTCTAATGGCCTAGACCTCTAGACCATTGACCTAATCTCTCACACAAGACCATATTGGAAAGCTTGTATAATTAAGTAAATAATAGGAATTCCTTGATAATTACGCAGGTTTTGACTGTTACCTTTGCAGAATAACGTGAAAATATTTCCTAAATAGAAGGATAATACTGTATAAAGAATGGTTTTGGATGCTGTTATGTGAAACGTCAATAGTGAACATACACGCACACACACACACAGACACAACCGCACACGTACACACACACAGACACAACCGCACACGTACACACACACAGACACAACCGCACACGTAAACACACATGCGCACACACACACGCACAAAAACGCACACACACACACATATACACACACACACACACACACACACACACACTGAGCGTCCGTGTGGCTCAGTTGGTTAGGGCGGCCGGCATCATTTTGTGGCCCGGACTTTCGATCCCCTACCCCGCTCATTCCCGGGGATTTTTCCACTGTGAAATTCGGGCGGTACAGTCCCCTTGAGCAAGGGGATGGGGGTGTGTGGTGAGTGAGGTCTCAGCATTGCCCAAAGATAGGTAATAATGAGCTCCAAGCTCGCACTGAGAGGGTGAAACTGGTAGTAGGAGGACCCTACCATTGAGCCCGTGACCAATTTCTCCTGATCAAGGTTTGAAGGTGGTTTTTAAATGACTTGAGGATACTGAACAAAATAAGCCCCCATGTCCCTCGCAAAAGTGCGGGCTAACTCCGCCAGGGGGCAAAATCCAAGCTGGCCGCCGTGAAAACTAGATTTGTCATATCTTCACTCATTTAATAGCTATTAATATGTTCTTGGTGTCTAAATGTATGTTATTTAGGTCAAGGAAAGCAATAAAGACATCATAGAGTGGATTTGTGGACAAAAAGTCATTGTAATTGATTATTTTAATAAAAAATGATGACAAAACATTTCAATATTCATCATTTTCAAGAACCGTATCATGCTTATTGGCCACTAATCACATAAAGCTTTTTTCCACTGGATTATAACTCAAGTTGATGTTACTGAAAAAAGATGTAGCCCAATTCATCTCAAAACGTGTTACAAGAAATCCAAGTAACACGATATGACTGATATTTGAATGTGTTCTATTAGTATGTGTATATTGCTGATGTATTCTAGGTGTCAACAAATAGGTTTTTCAGACCAAGGTTTTCAATGCTAATATACATGAATTAATTTGTTCAATCAAAATTGAAAACAATTATTGATTTATCCTAACTCATTACATATTTCAGATAAATCAGGCAAAATCAACAACCTATCATAACTATTTAACTGACAATTATGCATAACATGAATGGGCAATATTATACATCAATGTCATTATCCTCGTCTTCATCATATGAATCGCTCTCTCCTGAATCAGTATCTCCTGGTGTTAGGTCTTGAAGTTGAACGACATCCTTCAAATGCATTGGTAGTGCTGGTCTTGTGTATCGCACTGGCTTACACAAGCCATTCGCAACAGCCCATCCATGTGAAAGTGGAGACAGAGAAGGATCTACCTTATGATAATTCCAGTGAACTGAAACTCGATAAATGCCAGTGGTCGCTGGCAGTTTTAACTCAAAGGCTGGTCTACTGTGTTTTAGCTCGGCGACTCGTATTTTCATAAATCAATTTCGCGATAATATTGATGCACCGCATCTGAATACCAAAACATTTAGTTCTTCTGTTGTTCTACTAATTATATGGATGACATGCATTACGATGGAACGTTCTATAATAGCAATTTAATGCAAATTAATCGCCTCGAGTATCGAAGCTTAATATATTTTTTACATGTATATTGTAGCATGTTTTATTGGGGGCAATGTTCACACTGTTTTCTAAGACAGTACTGCTGCGTCTGGCAAACGCTTGTCAAAATACGATAAGCAATGCCTTGGAAAAAAGAAGAATATAGAATGCCGTTCTGTTGCTGCGACAAAGTAGGTTATAATTGTGGAGGCGGCATGCCGCGCATTGTGGCGGGAAGATTGAATCAAACCATTGTGACTTCACGCGTCGACTCATTGCACTTCCAGGCTTTCTATCTAATTGATACACAATAATAACAGGAAAATATGACTGTCTAGGTATAGATAACTTCTAAACATTCGTTATTGACTATATAATATCATAGAGTAACATTTCCATCGCCTCCTCAACTATAACCTACTTGGTTATTTGGATATATACATGTTTTACAGAATCAGGCTTCTATACAATATACATATAAATGAAAATCGTTCTTAATATTATGCTTTTGTGTTTTAAGTGCAGTGGAATAAGCCCATATTTTGTTTTCCAGTAGACCAACTTATTATCAACTTGGTGAATTAAAAATGCCAGCGACCACTGGCATTTCGAGTTTCAGTTCTCTCTAATTGAGAAGCATGTGTGTTTGATAATTTCCTCTTGTTACCTTCAGGTCATGTGAATCTCTATCTGGTGGAAGTCTCAGTGTTGATTTTCTCTTCATCTGGTTCCATTTTCGTGCCCTTGCTTCACCCATAGATTTGCTCATCTTGTCATTATATATGTATCTTAAGGTGAATATTGCCATGTCATTCAGAACAGAATGTGTGACCGGCAATGACTTGCCAAAACAACACAGCAGAGCACGTGCATCATCTGAGATTCCCTTGGTAAAAATTGATGCTTTACTGTGGCCAAAAAAGGCAGTTGTGGTGTCTGATCCGCTGTGAATATGTAATTGAACTATAATCTCTGCTACCTCTTTGGAGCATAGTATTTTACAATCTATGATGTTCTTCTTCCTCTTGACTGCTAACACTCCATCTATTGTATGGGCATTGGGCAACATATGCAGACAAAACTAGAACGTCTGTATCTTCAGCATCAATGACAACATCAGTAACAATGCCTGATCTTCTGATTTGGGAATATATAAAGAAGAGAATCGTGTCTGCTTCGATGTGTTCACATTCAAAATTGCCAATTCTGTCTCCTGTGGATAAATTCCAACACTTTGGACCCACTGAATATACAAACTTCACATTGGGATGTTCACAGCACCTTAGACGGATCTCATCTTGGATAAATGACTGCAAGCGTCGTTTATTAGCTGGATTGTGCAACAAATTCTGGAAAGCTCTAGCTGAGGGAAATTTGTCTGAAGGCCGGATAAAGATGTTCTTAGAGCCTGCAATATTACTAGAGCGAAGATTTCGTTCACTGTCTTTGATGGTAAATGGCAAGTCATAGCGGTCATTCACCAACACAATCTTTGAAGCATTTTTGTGTCTGAGCATTATTATGGACAACATCTTCGAAGCATAATCCCGCCATGTGAAGCTAGTACCATCAAATTGTTCACGGTCCTCAAATGATGGGGTTGACAGACGCCATATGAATCCCATATCAAGTATATCAATGTACTCTTTGGAATCCAAGGGCTCCATATATAATTTATCCACCAATTTGGACTTTTGGGTCTTTCTCATTGTCCCGTTAACGTTGTATATGGGCAAACATTCATCTGTCACTCGATATTCCATCACGTTAATGAGGTTAAGGTTGTCGTCGTGTGCTTCTGCTAGTGCTATGATGGACGCCATTGCCTTGTTCTCCATGGCCTCTGATTTGGTAACCTTGTCAGTATTGTCACCTATGACAGGTGGTGGATTACTGAGTTTCTGTCGTGAGTTTCTGTGCACTGTAGAGTAAAATGGTATATTTCTCAACATGCGGTCATTGCAAAATATCCTGAACAGATCTTCACCATCGTGATGAGCAGACTCGAAGTCATTAACAAGTGCATTAGAAGCCAGAACATCAGATTGAAGAGATCTCAGATTAGGATTGTCTGTGTTGAATGGGTCACAGGAACATTCAGTGATGCAGCTATCAATATCCTGTACCGCCTGCTCATGCTTCACATGCTTCTCAATTATCATAAGGTAGATCCTTCTCCGTCTCCACTTTCACATGGATGGGGTGTTGAGAATGGCTTGTGTAAGCCAGTGCGATACACAAGACCAGCACTACCAATGCATTTGAAGGATGTCGTTCAACTTCAAGACCTAACACCAGGAGATACTGATTCAGGAGAGAGCGATTCATATGATGAAGACGAGGATAATGACATTGATGTATAATATTGCCCATTCATGTTATGCATAATTGTCAGTTAAATAGTTATAATAGGTTGTTGATTTTGCCTGATTTATCTGAAATATGTAATGAGTTAGGATAAATCAATAATTGTTTTCAATTTTGATTGAACAAATTAATTCATGTATATTAGCATTGAAAACCTTGGTCTGAAAAACCTATTTGTTGACACCTAGAATACATCGGCAATATACACATACTAATAGAACAAATTCAAATATCAGTCATATCGTGTTACTTGGATTTCTTGTAACACATTTTGAGATGAATTGGGCTACATCTTTTTTCAGTAACATCAACTTGAGTTATAATCCATTGCAAAAAGGCTTCATGTGATTAGTGGCCAATAAGCATGATACGGTTCTCGAAAATGATGAATATTGAAATGTTTTGTCATCATTTTTTAATAAAATAATCAATTACAATGACTTTTTGTCCACAAATCTACTCTATGATGTCTTTTTTGCTTTTCTTGACCTAAATAACATACATTTAGACACCAAAACATATAAATAGCTATTAAATGAGTGAAGATATGACAAATCTAGTTTTCACGGCGGCCATCTTGGGTTTTGCTCCCTGGTGGAGTTAGCCCGCACTTTTGCGAGGAACATGGGGGCTTATTTTGTTCAGTATCCTCAAGTCATTTAAAAACCACCTTCAAACCTTGATCAGGAGAAATTGGTCCCGGGCTCAATGGTAGGGTCCTCTACTATGGCGATTGCGAACCAGCTCGCGTGGACAAGACCATGGGTGAATAACACACACACACACACACATACACACACATACACAAAATGACACGTGTGAAATGTGCCATCACATCTCCTAATTACTTTTCGAATTTTTATTTGAAATCCGATCTATATGAATAATGATTATGATAACGATGATAACAATGATAATTATAATAATGATAATGATAGCGATAACAATTATAATAATAATGATAATAATGTTAATAATGATGCTAAAAATAATATGATAATAACAATAATAATGATTACATAAATAATAAAAAATTTAATAGTAATTATAATGGTAATAACATTGGTAACATCGAACGTGAGGATGGCTAAGTAAAAAATCTAGTCGCAGAAGACAACAACAAATTATCAAGCTATATATAAATTTGAATTAATTCACTGATTTTAATTCCACACCATCTCCTCCCCTTCTTCTCGTACCTCTTCCACCATTCTCACCTTTTCTCCTTTATCCCCTCCTCCATCCTCCCTTTCGTCCTCTTCCTTTTCCCTCCTCGAGGCGGCGTGGACCGCACAAGGAGATGAGCCACGCCCGATACCTTCTGTTGTTCTGAGAGAATAAAGTATAATTATTGTGTAGTCATTACGTGTGTATTATATCAACCTTATTATTTGTTGTCCATACACACATACACACACACACAGTCACACACACACACACACACACACACACACATACACACACAGACACACACACACATACACACACACACACACACTTACACACACTTACACACACACACACACACATACACACAAACAAACATGCACACACACACACACACACACACATAGTTAACACACATGTGCACGCACACACACACACACACACACACACACACACACACACACACACACACACACACACACAAACACACTCACACACACGCACATAAACAGACACACACACACACTGCTTTTATGTGTGTTTGTGTGTGTGAGTGTGGTGTGTGTGTTTGTGTTTGTTAGTAGTTCACACACACACACGCACACACACACACACACACACACACAAACAAACACTCACACACACGCACATACGCAGACACACACACACTGCTTTTATGTGTGTTTGTGTGTGTGTGTGGTGTGTGTGTTTGTGTTTGTTAGTCGTTCACACACACACACGCACACACACACACACACACACACACACACAAACAAACACTCTCACACACACGCACACACACAGACACACAGACACTGCATTTATGTGTGTTTGTGTGCGTGAGTGTGGTGTGTGAGTTTGTGTTTGTGAGTGTGTGGTGTGTGTGTGTGTGTGTGTGTGTGTGTGTGTGTGTGTTTTATGGGCACCCCCCCTCTATCCCTCTCTATTTTTTTTCTCACTCTTTATCTCTCTCTCGCTTCATCTCTTTTTTTTCTCTCTTTTTTTTTCTCTCTCTTTCCTTGTTTCTTTCCCCCACCACTTTCACCACCACCAACACCAAAAACTTAATGGTTTCGGTCCTTGTCATGTTGGCGTCTCGACGTGTCGTAGTTGTCCACAGACGTCGTCGACACGACGTCTGTGACGTCGTGTCGTAGTTGGCCAGACACAACTCCAGACGTGTGTGGAGTTGGTAAAGTTTTTGTCTCTCTTCCCCACTGCGACATATTTGGATAATGCCAGTAATAACGTCGCTTATAATAATATTAACACACGGAACACCGCTGGAAAATGAGGAGTCTGCCACACGACTTGTGTTTACCATGCATCATCTCTCCTCTTTCTATTATTTTCGGTTATCCTTCTCCTCGGTCCGCCTTTATCCTTCCGTCCTCTCCTCTTCCTTCCTTGTCACTGTGTCCATAATAGTAACTTAAATCAATCCATAAGTCTATTCAAGGTCTAAAATTGTCTCCTTGGCGGTGATACAAAGACACTATCAAACTGCCCCGACACAACACAAGCCTTGTCACTGCCGCACAACCGCCTCCTAATGCCATTTCTTCGTATTTTTCCTTCAATTTTTTGTGATTCATATATATTATTTTCCTGTGATATATATCCTTTGTCATTATCCTCGTGCACTACCATTTTGTGACTGTTTATGTGTGTACATATTTTTCTCATTCACTCAAGGTCAAATGCTGGACTCGCGTTTTACAGTTATTACCGACCTGGAAAGAGATAAAACCTCATTGCGATCTATCTCTAGAACCAAACAAACTGGACCCCATCCCTTTGCTCAAGGGCAAAAGTAAGGTTACATGTCATTTGGTACTGAAGCGATGGGTACTGAGGTCAAGTGATCATCAGTTCACTTCGTCCACGCGCCATATGGGACACTTATTTATTAGGCCTCTAACCGTCTAGGCCTCAAACCGTCTAGGCCACGAGTCAATTGGGACCCAACTCGAACTGGCCATAGTCAGATAGGACCCAAAACCGGGGAGGGAGAGAAAGAGAGTTTCTCTCTTTTTGTTAATTTATCATTATTATTATTATTGTTGTTGCTGTTATTATTATCATTATTGTTTTTAATATCGTTATCAACATTATAACTATCATAACTGCTTCACCTGAAGAAGAAAAAAAAACCACACACACATACACACATTAAAATGTCATGTCTGTGTGTGTGTGTGTGTGTGTGTGTCTGTGTGTGTCTGTGTCTGTGTGTGTGTGTGTGTGTGTGCGTGTGTGTTCGTGTGTGTGCGTGTGTGGTGTGTGTGTGTGTGTGTGTGCGTGTGTGTGTGTATGAGTGTGCGTGGATGTGTGAGTTCGTATGTGTGTGTGTGTGTGTGTGCGCCCCTCTATCCTCGTCTCCAGGGAGCTGTCCTGACCTCTCTCTCTCTCTCTCTCTCTCTCTCTCTCTCTCTCTCTCTCTCTCTCTCTCTCTCTCTCTCTCTCTCTCTTTCGCTCGCTCGCTCGCTCGTTCGCTCGCTCTCTCTCTCCTCTCTCTCTCTCTCTCTCTCTCTCTCTCTCTCTCTCTCTCTCTCTCTCTCTCTCTCTCTCTCTCCTCTCTCTCTCTCTCTCTCTCTCTCTCTCTCTCTCTCTCTCTTATATATATATATATATATATATATATTATATAATGTTATTCACAGATTATAATTATCTGTGGGGAAAAGATGCAGCTATGACATTATACGGTGTTGAATGAGAGAAAGAGAAAAAAAACTTAAGTGTTCAAAGTTGGTAGATGAGTATATAGTGATAATGATGTTAATAATAATAAAAGGTAATAAGGAAAATTATGATGATAATAATAATGATAGTAATGATAATAATAGTAATAGTAATAATGATAATAATAATAATAATAATAATAATATGATAATAATAATTATAATATTATTATTATTAGTAGTAATATTATTATTAACAATAATAATATCAAGAACAATGATGATAATAGCGATGATGATGACTATTATTATGCTATTACTACCACCACTACTAAAAGATTGTAATAATATCATAATAAGAATAATAATCATTACTATTATTGTTATTGTTATTATTATTATTATTATTACTATTATTGTTAGTGTTATTTCATTATCATGATAATAATTAACATTATGATAAGAATATCAAAATTTGAATAAACAACAACGATAATCATAATAACAAAAATTATAACAAAGTTAGTAATCGTGAAAATATTGACAATAAAGAAGTGATGATAATAATAATAATAATAATTACAATATTAAAAAACTTAATGCTAATAATGAAAATAATATTATTACTATAGTCTATTCACTTAAGCTGGATTCCTGGGAGCGGCTCGATGCCTAGGCGAGTATGTAACGACGTCGCTGATTGGCTGATAGCCTCGGGCAGGGTGGCGATGGTGGTGGTACTTGCCTTGCCGCAACCCAAAACCCTTGAGTTGCCTCAGAAAAATATTCATATTTCTTGGCTTTACTCATCTCTTACACAAGATAGGCCTATTTTGTTTGCATCAGTAAATCAGGCAGTGATTGTTCAACAACAACACGCCATTCATAACTCAATAGGGTAAAAAATAAAGTCATGACTGACTATCACAAGAGTAGGCGGACTTTTAGGTTTTCAGTGCATTGAAATGTTGTACTCCTACCCGATATAACCAAGCTACCAGATAATAGTTATGAAAGCTGAGTTTACCATCGTGTTCATAATACATTGCTGCATATCATGCGCATAAAAAAAATACAGTAAGACGACACTAATATTAAGATAATTGAAGGAAAGTAAAAGAGTGTATAAACATTATTTCTTGCTTATTTTGCTTCAACTCGCTCTAACTCCATAAGTTTTGGTCACATTCAATTTTCAAGAACTGTTTCAAAATCCTTATACTTTTCCGCTTCCTGTGGTATGTAGCACGTACCAATAAGGAAAAGAGTAGGTGGTCAAAATGGCTAAGAAAGTTAAAACTACTACTGCAAACTGGCACAGTGACGGGTGAGCATTGCTCCCTATATAGGAGAGACTGTTTTCGGGAGAGCTATCAGAGGCTCCACCCGTCACGGCACCAGTTTGAAACAGTTTAACTTTCTTAGCCATTTTGACCACCTACTCTTTTCCTTATTGGTACGTGCTACATACCACAGGAAGCGGAAAAGTATAAGGATTTTGAAACAGTTCTTGAAAATTGAATGTGACCAAAACTTATGGAGTTAGAGCGAGTTGAAGCAAAATAAGCAAGAAATAATGTTTATACACTCTTTTACTTTCCTTCAATTATCTTAATATTAGTGTCGTCTTACTGTATTTTTTTTATGCGCATGATATGCAGCAATGTATTATGAACACGATGGTAGGCTCAGCTTTCATAACTATTATCTGGTAGCTTGGTTATATCGGGTAGGAGTACAACATTTCAATGCACTGAAAACCTAAAAGTCCGCCTACTCTTGTGATAGTCAGTCATGACTTTATTTTTTACCCTATTGAGTTATGAATGGCGTGTTGTTGTTGAACAATCACTGCCTGATTTACTGATGCAAACAAAATAGGCCTATTTTGTGTAAGAGATGAGGAAAGCCAAGATATATGAATATTTTTCTGAGGCAACGCAAGGGTTTTGGGTTACGGCGAGGCAAGTACCACCACCATCGCCACCCAGCCCGAGTCTATCAGCCAATCAGCGACGTCCTTACAAACTCGGCTAGGCAGCGAGCAGCTCCCAGCCCAGGAATCCAGGCTTAAGTGAATAGACTATACTACTGCTACTACTACTGATACTACTATTACTACTACTACTACTACTAATAATAATAATGAGAATGATATATTGATAGTATTATTAATTATAATAGTACTATTTTTATCACTAATATTTTCATTTTCATTATTTTACTATTATTGTTGTTATTTATATAACAACAGTGTGTGTGTGTGTGTGTATTCATCTAGTTGTTCATCTAGTTGTATTTTACAGGGCCAGAGCAACGCTCGTATGGCCCCGTCTCCATATCAACATTTTTACCATACATCCTTAGTGCTTAGTTTTGGCCGAGGCCAGCACCCCGGAGAGCAGGTCACAAACCCCGGCTAACACCCGGTACCCATTCACTGCTGGGTGGACAGGGGCTCGGGTTTTAAGGAAACAACCCATCTGTTTCCGCTCCGCCGGGGGATCGAACCCGTGACTTCTCGGTTGTGAACCGAGCGTGCTAACCACTACACTACGGAGTAGCCAATATTTGTGTGTGTGTGTGTGTGTGTGTGTGTGTGTGTGTGTGTGTGTGTGTGTGTGTGTGTGTGTGTGTGTGTGTGTGTGTGTGTGTGTTCGTTCGTATGTGTGTGTGTGCGTGTGCGACTGATCGGATGGATGGGCGGGTGGGCGCCGCATCTTATGTCACGCAAAGTCGCGATATATTGGAGCCAGCCTAGATGCCTTTATATTACAGAAAACGCTCCGCACAGTGGTAGCAAATGCGGCAAGTTGCAGGAGATCTGGAGTTACAGTAGTTTGCCAGATCAAAAGAGATTTATATATATAAAATATATATATAATGTATATATATATATATGTATATATATATATATATATATATATATATATATATATATATATATATATATATATATATATATATATATATATATATATATATATATATAGTATATATATATATATATATATATATATATATATATATATGGCTACGAGTTATGTGTTGGTCCCCATGGCTCCGGTACCAGAAACACCAACAGTTCTCTGCTTCTGAACTTTGCAAGGTCCAGAAGGTTGAGAATTGCAGGTTCTTGGTATCAGAGACCAGAGCTGCACCGCTGGACATGGTATAGTAATGCCGGAGGGGTAGCAAAGGAGATCGACCACATCCTCGTTAACACTCGTTGGAGGATCCTCCAGAACTGCAGGGTTTACCGGAGTGCTGAGTTCTTTGGAACAGATCACAGACTTGTTGTTGCTACACTTGAGCTTCATGTCAAGTCCAGAAGAATCTCATGAGGTAAACATACTGTGTTTCACCTTGATAAACTGAAGGACTTGACATGTGCTCATGAGTATGCGGTGGCAGTCTCAAATCGGTTTGATGTGCTCGGTGCTCTCGGGAACCCTGTAGAACTGTGGAATACCTTCAAACGTGAAACTCTACAGGCTGCCAAGGAGTGTATTGGGGAGCGCCCGAGGTCAAGGCGTGGTTTTGTCTCTACGGAGACGCTGGAGAAAATCGAGGAGAGTCGCGCTGCCAGGCTGGCTGGGAACCGGGACCAGCACAGGGCTCTGTCACGCCGGACTAGAACCCTCCTGGCGAGAGACAAGGAGAGGTATGTCAGGAGTCTCGCTGAGGAATTCGAGGGTCATTTGAACGCTAATGACCCCCGACCCGCCTACCGAGCCCTGAAGAAGCTCCGTTCCAAGTCTCCTTCTCGGGCGAGTGCTATTCGAACAGCAGATGGGCGCCTCGTGTCGGACATGGATGGGCAGATGGCTCGTTGGGCTGAGTACTTTGGGCAGTTGTTCACGGTGGACCCTTCAACTGAGCAGCTTCACACCACTGGGTTACAGGCAGTGGATGCCGATCCTCCCATTGACGAGACCGCACCCTCTCTTGACGAAGTCAGAGAGGCTGTAGCAAAGTTGAGGGGTGGAAAGGCAGCTGGTGTTTGTAATTTGGAGCTCCTCAAAGCTGGGGGTGAGGCCATGATCCACGGGTTGCATGCTGTCCTGACTGCCGTGTGGCAGCTAGGTACCATTCCTCCTGGCTGGAAAAGGGGGCTGGTCGTCCCTATCTGGAAAGGGAAAGGGGACCGTCAGGACTGCAACAATTGCCGCGGTATTACACTGCTCAGCGTACCAGGCAAGGTGCTTGCCCATCTATTGCTGACACGGATTCGCAGCCATCTGGTGAAGCATCAGAGACCTCAGCAGTCTGGGTTCACGCCTGGTAAGTCAACAACGGACCGTATCCTAGCGCTTCGTGTCCTGGTGGAACGCCGACGTGAGTTTTGACAGGGGATGCTTGCAGCCTATTTTGATCTCAAGAAGGCGTTTGACTTAGTGCATCGTGAGTCACTCTGGGATCTTCTGCGACTTCGAGGGATTCCTGCAAGGACTATTGGTTTGATAACTGGTCTGTAGTCTGGGACTGAGAGTGCTGTGAAGTGTGGGGCAGGTGTATCCGGCTTCTTTCCTGTGAATACAGGAGTGAGGCAAGGGTGCGTCCTTGCCCCATCACTTTTCAACGCTTGTATGGACTGGGTATTGGACAAGGTTGTAGATCAAAGTGATTGTGGAGCATCCGTCGGCAACACCAAGATCACTGATCTTGTTTTTGCCGATGATGCAGTAATCTTTGCTGAGTCGCTGGTGGTCCTGGTGATGGCTCTCGAGGCGCTGCACGAGGAGGCAAAGCCTTTGGGACTTGAGGTCTCCTGGCTCAAGACCAAGGTCCAGGTGTTTGGAGACTTACTAGATGAAGCAGTACAGTCTGTTCATGCGTGTGGCGAGGACATTGAGATCTTGGAAAGTTTTACATACCTTGGTAGTGCAGTCCATAATGACGGCGGGTCACGTCAAGAAATCTTACGGCGGATTGGCATAGCCCACGGTGTTATGGACTCGCTCAGCGGGAGTATTTGGCGTTGTCGGTACCTGTGCAGGAGGACAAGGATCCGGATCTTCAAATCGCTTGTGATCCCTGTCTTACTCTATGGTTGTGAGACATGGACACTAAATAGTGACTTGAAGAGACGAATCAATGCCTTTGGTAATAAGTGTCTTCGCAGAATCATGGGGTATCGCTGGGATGATTACGTGTCAAATCAGCGCTTGCACCGTGAGACTGAATCGAGCCCTATTACCTGCACAGTCCGTCAGCGCCAACTTCGGCTATATGGGCATGTGGCACGCTACCCTGAAACCGATCCTTCCCATCGGGTTGTATCTGTAAGAGACAATCCGGCGTGGAGGAGGCCAAGGGGGCGCCCACAAGGCTCGTGGCTGGGGCAAGTTGATGTTTGTTGTTGAGAGCTGCTTGGTATGGGAAAGGAGCCTGCATGGGAACTCGTGCGTGGTGACCCCCGGGAGTGGTGTCGTAGGGTGGGCGAGGCGACGCGCCCCCCGGCGTATGCCCCCAATGATTGATTGATATATATATATATAGTATAATATATATAATATATATATATATATATATATATATATTTACTTATAAATTATATAAATATATATAATATATAATATATATTAAATATATATATATAGATATAAATATATATATATATATGTATAAATAAAATATATATAAATAAGTATATATATATATATATATATATATAATATTATATAAAATATATTATATATATATATATATATATATAATATATATATATATATATTATATATATATATATATATATAGATATATAATATATATATATATATATATATATATATATATATATATATATAATATTATAATTATATTATATATATATATATATATATATATATATAAAATTTTAAATAAAAATAAATAAATTATATATATTATATATATATATATAATTTTTTTTTTTTTTACATCTGTGCCTATAGCGCCTGTAGGCAGTGGTGACCCAGGGCTTGGATGGTAGGCTCTGGAGGTTCACTTTTGGGTTCTGATGGTTGGTCCTCGCCCGTTGGTGGCGCAGGCAGGATTCTTATAGTGACGCCTGTGAGGCTCATGCCGCCTCCCTGTGTCCTCCCATGCACTCGCAGTCGAAGGTAGAGTTGATAGGCAGGTCATGTTCTACGTTCTTAGGCCACTCGACGGTGCAGAAAGGTTTTTGGTTTCTTCGGGGATCGAACTCGGGTCACCGAGACGTTAAGCACGGTGGTAGAGAATATATATATATATTATATATATATATATATATATATATTATATATATATATATATATATATATATATATATATATATATATATATATAATCTCTACCACCGTGCTTAGCGTTTTCTTTAATGTTAAGTCATCTAGGCTGCGGAAAATTATAGTGTATATGCTATTTTTTTTATAGTGGTAACACGCTCGGTTCACAACCGAGAAGTCCCGGGTTCGATCCCCGGGCGGAGCGATGCCAGACGGGCGGTCTTCTTAAAACCCGAGTCCCTGTCCACCCAGCAGTGAATGGGTACCGGGTTTTAGCCGGGGGTATGTGACCCGCCTCCCGGGGTGGTGGCTTCCCCCAACACTAAACACTAAGGATGAATGATACAAAATGTAGATATTGAGACGGGGCCATACGAGTGTAGCTTAGGCCCTGTAAAATACAACTACGTAGATTAATACACACGCACACACACACGCACACACACACACACACACACACACACACACACACACACACACACACACACACACATACACACACACACACACACACACACACACACACACACACACACACACCACACACACACACACACACACACACACACACACACACACACACACACACACACACACACACACACACACAAACACAAAAAAAAAAAAAAATAAACACTAATACTTATCATAATATAAGTTATTCAATTAAGGTTACACATTTTCTATAATTTCATTACCTTTTTATTCTTATTTATTAACATTGTTCTTATCATCATCGTCATAATAAATATTCAAATGACTCAACTATCATTAATTGACTATCGTATTGTTTTATTAATATTAGTAGTAGTAATATCATTGTTATTATTATCATATTATTACTATCATTATTTTTATTATAATTGTTATCAATATTATCATCATTACTACTATTATAATCATTATCGTTTTCATTATAAATATTAGTATCATTAGCATTCATATTATCTTATACCCTATTGTTGTTATTATCATTATTATCATTACTATCACTATTATTACAGTTACCATTATTATTATTATTATTGTAACAGTTATTAATATCATTATTACGGTCATTATTTCATTTTTCATTATCATCATGATCTCTATTATTATCATCATTGTTTTTATTATCATCATTAATATAATTATTACTGGTATTAATAGGCAGCGAGCGAAGCGAACTGCTACTTACCATAAGACCCATTCGCGTAAGGGGAGTGGAACCAAGTTTAAGCCAAAAAGTGAATAACTACTCCTAAATATTGTCGGATTGAACTGAAATTTGACATATTAATAGTGCTGTCAAAATCAATGAGGGTCTGTGCAACAAACGTTTTGCGTAGAACAAGCCCTTAATGAATAATTAGCGTAATTAATTAATTAGTGCTAAATAAACTTCGGTTTTACAATAACTTCTGTTGCTTGTTGTAGACTTCTGTAACTTCTGTAGACTAGGTATTTTAAAAGCACTTTGAGCTCGCTGCCACGTTCCAGCCGCAAGAACTGAACCAAAAGCAAAGGGGCCAGAGGCTGGACGCCTATACTTGATATTAATGTAATTTTCATCATCATCAATATTATAATCATTTTCATGTATGTGTGTGTACGTATATGTGTGCGTGTTTTTTTGCTTGTGTGTGTGTGCGCGAGAAAAGGGAGGGAAGGAGAGAGAGATAGATAGATAGAGAGAGAGTGAAACGGGAGATGTAGGGATTAAAGGATTAGATGGAATGTGCGTGGGCGGGTGAGGTCTCTCTCTCTCTCTCTCTCTCTCTCTCTCTCTCTCTCTCTCTCTCTCTCTCTCGCTCTCCGGTTTTGGGACCTATCTGACTATGGCCAGTTCGAGTTGGGTCCCAATTGACTCGTGGCCTAGACGGTTTAAGGCCTAGACGGTTTGAGGCCTAATTAACCTGTGTCCCATATGGCGCGTGGAAGAAGTGAACTGATGATCACTTGACCTCAGTACCCATCGCTTCAGTACCAAATGACCTGTACCCGAAAGTAACTGCTCTCTTGTCAGCGAAAATACTAGAGGCTTGATCAGCTTGCGAACCTAGGACCGCTGAGTGGCGGGCCAGGACGTTTACGGTACCCTACAAATGTATGGTGTGTGTGTGTGTGTGTGTGTGTGTGTGTGTGTGTGTGTGTGTGTGTGTGTGTGTGTGTGTGTGTGTGTGTGTGTGTGTGTGTGTGTGTGTGTGTGTGTGTGTGTGTGTGTGTGTGTGTGTGTGTATCAGAGGTGGGCACTTCCGCAATTACTTCCGGAAACCGTAACTTCCGCAATTGCGGAAGGCCGAATTCGTTTGCAGATGTGCGGAAGACTGAAAAGTTGTGGACTTGCGTTTGTAAAGGTACTTCCACAAAAACAAATATGTCCGAGGATTCCCAAGTAGCCGTGGCGAGTTTGAATAGGATTCCTGGGCGGCTACGCGCACCGTCGAGGGTGGATTAATTCATTCACAGCACACTCCTTGCAAGTAATATTTAGCTCTACAGCAGAGCCATAGCCACTGTAAGTAAATTACACTGTCACTAGCACACATAGCATACACTTACCTATCTCTGGATATGCTCGCCGTAACCGTACCACTGGTATATTCCACCAAAACACCCCCAAGACCCCGAAGCCAATTAGCACACGTCTGCCCTCTGACCCAAGGGTAAGGGAATAGAAGGTTAAACCGTTTCGCTCGACCTTCCGCAAATTTGGGGAGGCGGTAGCCGAGTGGTTAGCGTCTCCGACTGGCGTTCTCGGTGACCCGAGTTCGATCCCCGAAGAAACCCAAAACCTTTCTGCACCGTCGAGTGGCCTAAAATTACCCACATGCCCGGCCCATCAACTTTACCTTCGATTGCGAGTGCATCGGAGGACACAGGGGGGCGGCATGAGCCTCTAATCACAGGCGTCAGTATAAGAATCCTGTCTGCGCCACCACAGGCGAGGGCCAACCATCACAGCCCTCAAGTGAACCTCCAGAGCCTACCTTCCGAGCCCTGGGTCACCACTGCCTACAGGCGCTATAGGCACAAATGTTATTAAAAAAAAAAAAAAAAAAATAGCGGAAGTCCGAACTCGTCTGCAGATTTGCGGAAGTGTAAATGTTTGCGGATTTGCGTTTGCGGAAGTAGTTCCGCAAACGCAAATATGTCCGCAAATTCCCAAATTTGAACACGATTCCTGCGCGGCTACGCACACCGTCCAGGAAACGCTGCTTGCCCACCAGTGACCAGTCAAGTCAACCAAGGCCGTAGTTATCAGCGAGCATTCTCAGAGGAAGTACGCGACCTCCCAGCCCTTCTTCCTGCTTTGCTGTTCAATTATGTTTTCGTTTTTTTTAAATTCATATAAACATTATCTGTGTGATGTAGTAATATCATTGAAAATTTTTAGATGTTACTGTAAACTTTGTTAAGTGAGACCCAAGGTCAGCAGATACTAGAAACATGATTTGGCTTGCGTTGGTTGCGGGCTGATCTGTGACATCACACGTTCCTCGCCGACTCAGTCATGTCTTCTATTATTTGTGCTCCTACCCGAGATTATGAAATAACCATGAAATAACACTTTTCCGCTTATGATAGATACATAAATTCGTATGAGCAAGGAGAGGGTGATCAAAGGGCCATAAACCAGTGATAAAGACATAGCGAGCATACACAAAGGTGTGTAAGTGTATGCTGCGTGTGCTGGTGACGGTGTTATTTGCATACAGTGATTATGGCTCTGCTGTAGAGCCAAATATTTTTTGCAAGGAGTCTGTTGTGAGTGAATTAGTACCGTAGCGATGGTGGGGCGACAGCCTTCATCCTGCCTTATCGCTAGGCTGAGGTGCGAGTTAACCGCCAGCGCTCGTACTGTACCGCGCAAACAATTTTGTGCTTTCTGTTCTGTGCCGTTCCTTGATCACTATGGCAAAACAACGCCCTCCACCAGTGCAGTGGCTGAGGCCCGGCTGTTTACTGCTATGAACGATGTACTGGGGTTCATCTTCAGCATAAGGAGGAAGATCATTGGTTGGCCAAGTTGGCCATTTGCCAACAACTTGTCTGTAGAGTACTAAGTCAATTTCTAAATTTAAATTATAAAAATATTTTATATATGTATATCATAACGTATTTTTTCAAATAATATATTTTGTGTATATTCTTAGGTGAAAGAGAAAGTCCAGGCTCTGTGGCACAAACAGAACCGAAAGCAGCCACCGCAGCCAACATCAAGAGGGAGGTGGGCAGGTAGCTGAGGACCCCAAACGTCACCCGCTGGAACTCCCTCTATGACTCCTTGGAGGTCGTCAGTGAGGTACTCGATACCAAGCTGGCTCAGATCAACGTGATATGCATGCAAAATGACATAGCCAAGTTCAACCAGGTTGATAAGGATATTATCAATGAGTACCTAACGTGTGATTAAGCCAGTGGTGACCAGCCTCGATAAACTCCAATTGGAGAGAGAAGCCTACATGGGAGTCCTGATTCCTACCCTATCTGTACGCTGGGACAGCCCTCGGGCATTGAAGGCTTAAACCATTCAAATATCCCCGGCCTTTGTTGGAGTACCTCCTTGAGAACCTTCAGTGATATGAGACCCAAGGATTTCAAGGCCAGGTTCCTCTCCCTATTTGATCATATGGACTTTTTGATGGCCACAGCAATCCATCCCCTTTTCAAGCTGCCTGAAGTCTGCCTTCTTAACCCTGAGAAGATGGATGCCGTGAAATCAAGACTGCTGTTCGAGGTCACATATCAGGCTGTCTTGGATACCTCAGAAGGCAGCAGCCCAGATGAATACGAAGAGGATATTTTTTCATGATGAGACGTATATTTTATCGTGTTCTACTGCATCTTCAGTTCAGTTGTGACAGTTCATTACTCCAAGACATTATATTAGCAATTTTGAGCGTCATGCTGATAAATTATTGTAATATATATGATTCAAGTGCAATAATATATTTTATAAAAATCTAAGCACTTTTTATTTCTAAGTAACTATTTTTTCATGACTCCGATTACTTAATATTTTTACTTAATATATATAATATATATATATATATATATATATATATATATATATATATATATATAATATATATATATATATATATAAATATATAAATATATATATATATATATATATATATTTATATATATATATATATATATATATATATATATATATATATATATATATATATATATATATATATATATATATATATATATATATATATATATATATATATATATATATATATATATATATATATATATATATATATATATATATATATATATATATATATATATATATATATATATATATATATATTTATATATATATATGTATCATCGTCATGTAGCGTGGAGATCAAAATATTTTCTAGGTGAGCAAAGAAAGAATTTCTACGGAGGACTTTGTTGGCGATTGTCTTAGATCTTTGAGGCATGGTCTGAGAGAGACGCATCATTTCGAAAAAAATGTTTTGCGCCCTCAGTGAAACTGGAGTTTTTCTTTATCTTAAACCAAATTGGTGCGTAAACTGTCATAATGAATCGCACAATTTCGTTGAAGGGGCTGGAGGGTTCACTGGTTGAAACATAGAGGCGCAGAAATCTATTTGCTGTTGTCAGCCACCTGGAATGCGCCATCTTACCTGGATTTCGAGCCGCAAGAGCTGAAGAGCAGCTACCGCTCGACACTGCTCTGTAGATGCCTAACAAATATTTTTGGTCAGTGCTCAAATCGGTATCATCTATGCCAATGTCGGAAGATGGAATGGCATCGAATTCTGTAATTGAAAGTTTTTCGCAGTCGTTCAGTTGTTTTCCAACTGGCCCAGTAAAGCCCATTGGTCCAGTTGCTTTGCCGTCCAAGTCTTGAATGAGGTGTCGCAGTGATAATTCATTACCGTGTAATAGGCATATGATCCACTGAACTGGCCTTTGTAGTTTCATTTCAATCATACGAATGGCTCCACCCTTTCGACCCGTGTTCACTGCAGTACCATCACAGCCGATAGCCACAATGTCGTCCGTGCTAATATTGTTAGTCTCTAGAAAGTTGATGATGCCTGATGCTATTGCAGTGGCAGAACCTGATGCAGGAGTGAAATGCCCCATGTCCTGGGATTCTGGTTCTTGAACTAAAACTATATGCTCTTCTACCACAGTCCTTCTATGCTTCACATTGTCTATTTCTTGTGTCTTTGTTTTATCTTTACGTCCGTCAAAGAAAATGCCCTGTAATGATAGCGTGATCTTGTCATTGTGCTGATGCTCAGAACGAACAATTTTTTTGGCTCTTCTTATCTTATTTCGATCAATCACTGAACTGATATCATCTTCTCGTATCCAGCCAAAATCCTCTAACAACGAAGAAGCAATAAATGAAGCAGCTCTGTCTGAGACGCCCGTACGATCACAAGCTTCAGCAAGTACCTGGAGATTCATTCCTGTTTTTTTCTTCATGTCTTGTTTATCTCTCGGTGTTAGCTCATACGATGACGATGATTCTATAGTTGTATCCTCGGATTCACTAGAGGTTGACGAAGAAGGTTGTTCTTGAGAAGTTTCTTGTCGTTTACTATAGTCGACGGCTCTTGATGTTCTGCTATTCCTTCTTGTTTCAATATCGCTAATCTTCTTGTAAGAGTCATCTCGTTTTTATTTGTTGTTTCAACATCAAAGTTCCTATTGCCATTTTGCGATCACTTCTTTTGTCGAGTAAAAACTGTTGCTCTTTCAGTGGTACTCGTCGTTCAGGAGGGCAGCTGCATTTGATCAAATCAGGCATTTACAAGCCGATATGTCAAATAAGGTGGTCTTAGTTGATTTCTTGAAGACCTCAAGGTTTTTCTGTAACGATTACATAAGAACATAAGAAAATAAGGAAGCTACAAGAGGCCGTGAGGCCCACACGTGGTAGTTCCTGTCATAGGTAGTGTTACTACCTATATCCACCTTTCATCCCCATCCATGAACCTATCCAGCTCCTCTTTAAAGCTCCCTAATGACTCCGCACTAACTACCTGTCTACTGAGACCATTCCATTCATTCACCACCCTATTTGTGAACCAGTTTTTCCCTATTTCCTTTCTAAATCTACGCTTTTCCAGCTTGAATCCGTTACTTCTTGTTCTACCCGGGTTAAAAGCCGTAAGAA
>JACEEZ010000205.1:130000-137500 GCA_016584305.1 Chionoecetes opilio
TCTGGGTGGTTTTAGGGCCCATAAATGTATTGCCAACAGATAGGAATGTGATATCAATCTATCAAATAAGGCTAATTCCGTCATGATATGATGTCACTATGACGTAGTATTACGTCATGTCATGACGTAGTCCCTGATTTTTACTGAAAATAGACATTTTGTACCTTGTTATTGTAATTCCCTGTAGAATTTGGTTTTGATTTGCTGTTTCTTTAGCCCTATAACACTCTTTGGGACCAAATACTACCTACTTATTGGCAATAAACCAGCTGCACTACTTACCGTGAGTTACAAGTCCGTGTCGTCCTCAGTCACGTCAATAGCTGTGCTATTGGAACAGGCATCACCACGACCTTCACTACAGGCATTTGTACATTTCAGGCCTTGCTTTCTGCAGCTGCATCTGTTTGTGTGAGCAGTCCCCTTTACACTGGCACATTATCAACTTGAGAATATTGTCAGGGGCAGGCTGACAGTCCATTGTTCTAGGCATAAGTTTGCCCTGCAGATCCTGCCATCCCCAATCTACTGCCCTCAATGCACAGTCCTCATCCTTTGACATCCAACATTTAGCTTGGTAAAAGGCTCGATATATGTGGTACTGTCCGGCATCCAGTGTGGGTGGAAGATTTTGTATCTCTACACTGGAAGCACACCTCACTACTTTGTCCTTGAACTTCCTTATCCTCAGTGAATCTAAGGACTCTGTGTTCTTGCCTCCGTATAATTCTACTAGGACCTTCTCCCCCGAGGTTTTCATCTCCTCACGAGTGGAACAATCCACACTTGCTCCAGCTGCTTTGCAAACGAATTGTTTGACATCGCCTTTTTGAGAGGTAGTCCCTTACCAATCCCGTACAATCTCGAAGTTGTGTCACAACCTCCAATGGCATGGATGATGGGTAACAGGTAGCACAGCTTTTCACCCAGAGAAGTCTGCAAAGCATTGATCTGCCACTCTCTAATTTTAGTGTTTTTATCTGGTTTCACTGCTTTGTCCGATCGAAATGTCAACTCATCCATGTCCTCTTCAGCATGGTGACAAAGTAACACCAGAAGGTCGGTGTCTTCTCCGATAACATGTGTAGCACCAATTTTTGCGCACTTCACCCCAGTCAATGCAATCAAAAGATCAGCGTCACCTTTGCAGTGCAATGTTTTGATACCCTGGGTTTGGAGTTTTTCAGACAGGAAATTGATTAATTTCTGCTTATTTTGGACGTTTCCCAAAAAGTTTTCCCTTTTTTTCGACTTTAGCGCCATGCTGCCAGTGAAGAACACCTGTGGACCAACTGCACCCTTTGATCGCCTGAGATGAGTCAAATATTTTGTGGAGCTGTCCGTTTCATATCCATCGAAAACGACAATTGGATTTGCAAACGTGTTCACATACTTGACGTACGTAGAAGCTATAGAGTCAAACGTTTCACCCCTTTTCCAGGGAAATCTATGTAAAAGAGAACATCCATCGAGGACATTGTACACTGGTTTGCTGTCACGCGTCTGCTGGCCTTCATTTGATGAGTGGACGGTAGCGCATCAGCCAGTTGTGGCTTGTTTGCTTGGCGGAGAAGACCGTGTTTATCAAACAATGCTGTCGGTTGCGCAGAAAGTTCATATTTCAATAGATCGTCCAAGCTATAGTCACTGTTGTTAGCTAGAATTAGCAGCCTCTGAAAGAGAAGCTGAGGGTCAATTTTCAGTTTTTCGCCATCCACAACCAGCTGTTTCAGTCCCATTCTTTCTATTTGTTCCTTCCTTCTGAAGACAAAATCAAATGCGTTTTGTCCCATCATTTTGTCCAAGATAGCTTCTCCGACTTTCCTTGCTTCATGTGGGTTACACGAGGCACTTGCAGTCACGCCAGTGGCTACGCTGTGCAATGCTCCTTCTTCTGACACGAATGGGTTGTAGTCATTGAGGTACTGGAAGATCTCGTAAGTGTCTTTATGATCGCGTTCCTTCCGTGCAACAAAAAGGTCCTTATGCTGATCACTAGTACTGTATGTTGCACCTGTAAGTTCCTGCATCGATTCATTGATGTCAGCACAGGCGGGCATTGCAAGAAGCCAGCGTGTCCGCTGCTTCTCTTCCATACCCCGGCCTCTTGTCAAACCCCCTGTGGTTTTGATTGTCCGCATAAGAGCCTGTTCGATGACTAGGTCACTAGGCCACTTTTATTTTATTTTTTCAGTAAAAATCAGGGACTACGTCATGACATGACGTAATACTACGTCATAGTGACGTCATATCATGACGGAATTAGCCTTATTTGATAGATTGATATCACATTCCTATCTGTTGGCAATACATTTATGGGGCCTAAAACCACCCAGAAAAAAGTTTGCTGTACATTGAATTCTGACATGGCGGCCATCTTGAATTTATGCAAATTAGGGCCCTTAGGGGGCGTAACTTTGAGATAACTTTTGATATGATGTAGAGGGGACTCTAGGGAACTATTTAAAACAAAAAAAACTTCTGAAGCAATTTGTTCTAGGTTCGGCCATATTCAGCATAGTTTGACTGGACTATAAAGGTGTCTCTGCAGGTACTGGTCGACCCATCTCTTCACCTTCGCAATCTGCAATCCGCTCACACTCACATGATCTAGATCACCCTTTTTCTATGAATGACTTTAGTATCCTATCAAAGGCAAACTTCTCTAGTGACACTAAATTATTAGAATCCATACACATCAAGCACTTGTCCCCTGATCTTAATAACCAAGTCACCTCATACCAATTACATATACTCAAATGATTATCACACTGTTTCGATTGTCCGACTTTCGTTTCGATCGCCACATACGAGTCGAAATGCATACCTGTAATGCAAACGAAATACCTGTAAACTATTGTTCATTTAGTCCTCTGCCAACCTAGACAACATACACACACAGGTTTGCTAAGTATAAATTGTGTTTTCATTTTTTAGATAATATAGGATTATTTTATTGTTTAAAACAATTTTTTTTAGATGCTCGCTTTTTAGCAGTATAGTATATTAATTTTTTTTAACTATTTTAGCCTGATAATGCCAGGTTTCTTTTGGCGAAACGTTGCACGCGCATAAACAACCCCAAGAATGACGAGTGTCTTTGTCACCCTGAAATGTCAACATGTATCGACCTAAGAATACCAACATATATATATATATATATATATATATATATATATATATATATATATATATATATATATATATTATATATTATATATATATATATATATATATATATATATATTATATATATATATATGCATGCATGCATGCATGCATGCATGCATGCATGCATGCATGCATACATACATACATGCATGCATGCATGCATGCATGCATGCATGCATACATACATAATATATATATATATATGCATACATATGCATACATATATATATATATATATATATATATATATATGCATGCATGCATGCATGCATGCATGCATGCATGCATGCATGCATGCATACATACATACATACATACATACATACATACATACATACATACATACATACATACATACATACATACATACATACATACATACATACATACATACATACATACATACATACATACATACATACATACATACAATACATACATACATACATATATATATATATATATATATATATATATATATATATATATAATATATATATATATATATATATATATATATTATATATATATATATATATATATAATATATAATATATATATATATATATATATAAATATATATATAGGGAGGTCCCGAAGATACGAGCAGTTAGGTTCCACCTGGCATACTCGTAAACGAAATCTCGTATAACGAAACACATAACTAATGGTAAAATATAGGTTTGGTTCCAGGACCCCATCAATTAAAAAGAAAAAAAAAAAAAAAAAAGACGTGCTTTTCAAGCTAAAATAAACTATAGCAAACACAACAAACACACAGCGTCTATACTACCCACACTGTACTACCTATTCTGTAGAAAAAGCATTCTGAAAGAGAAAATAGCACACAAAATAACATAACTGCACAATGTGTGCACATTAATTAAACATAAAACATGCATAACAAGCAAAAAAGACGTTGTAATGTAGGGGACGCCGCGTGATAAAAGAGAAGGTAGTGTAGCGGTCCCAAGGTTGGGGCCGCACACCTGCTAATTACCCTTAAAGGTCAGGCCGCGCCATATGCCTAATTAATCTTCAGGTCACGCCTTGCTAGGGGTGACCTGACTGCGGTCCCAAGGTTGGGGCCGCACACCTGCTAATTACCCCTAATGTCAGGCCGCGCCATATGCTTAATTACCCTTCTGGTCACGGCTTGCTAGGGGTGACCTCACTGGGGTCAACCAAATCCCCCTTTGTCCAGCCCGGGAGTGGTGGTAGGGCGCGCATTTTGAACTTGATAATTTTACTCACCCCAGTTTGAATGTCGTATCATTGGATTTTCGATCTCGTAAATTGAAAATAGACCTTAATCTACACACCTCGTATCATCGGATTCTCGTATACCGAATGCTCGTATAAACGGGACCTCCCTATATAATATATATATATGCATGAATGTATGTATTTTATGCATGTATGTATGTATTGTATGTATGTATGTATGTATGTATGAATGTATGTATGTATGTATGTATGTATTATGTAAAATTATGTATGTATGTATATATATATATTATATATTATATATATATATATATAATATATATATATATATATATATATTATATATATATAATATATAATAATATATATATATATATATAATATATATATATATATATATTTATATATTATATATATATATATATATATATATATATATAATATATATATATATATAATTATATATATATATATAATATATATAAAATATATATATATATATATATATATATATAATATATATATATATATAATATATATTAGGGTGGTCCAAAAATATAGTGCAAATTAAAATCTTGTGTAAAGTAGCGGGCATGATGTCGATCTTGTTTCACTTCCTGTTAGACATGTCCATGCAAAATTTCGTGCCGATCGGACTATGTTTGCAACTCCCCCCTAAAGTTTACTCTTTTTTTCATCCCCCAGGTGCATGATGACTTCTACAAGGGAGCGTGCATGGTGGCTTATTGGGCACCCTGAATGTAAGATAACATGTGCCAGGCTGCCCTCTAAAGGGCAGGTGCTCCGCAAGTTTTACTTCCATCACGGAATCGAGAAGAAGACCAAACCCGCGGCCGCCAAGGAGGTGATAGAGGCAGTACTCTTGATCTGGGGGAGGGCCGGGATCCCGAACTCCGCTCTCCGAACCGTCAAGGAGAAGCTCCTCAGCCTGGTGGCCAAGTACGAGTCCCTCCAAAAACATCGGAAACGGGCATCCGAGACCGCCCGGATGCAAGAGGAAATGTTCAAGGGGGACCTGGAGGACCTCTTCGACGTGGTGAGCAGTGATGCCCTCGATCGGATGACTGTGGAGGAGGACAAAGCCTTTCTTCGCAGCCAGCGGGAGGACAGAGCGACCTCGTCCATGGCGGGCTTAGACTGCGTCACAGTTGAGGCCCAAGAGAGGAAGAAGGATAAGGAGCGGGCAGAAGAGATGAAGAAGGAGCGCTCGAAGAAGGAGAAGGAAGCCATGACCTCTGTCGTACTGTCTGACCACCTGACCTCGTCTTCGTCGTCCGCCGCCGGGAAAACAGACGACAGCGATGTAGACTTCACCGGTCCCAGTCACCCGAAACGGAGTAAAGTCGAGGGAGCAAAATCCACGGCCTTGCTCTCTGCGGACATCACCTCCAATTTAGATCGGTTCAAGGTCTTGGACCGGGTGGCGATGGGAACGATGGGAGCCTTTGCAACGGCATCCGGACAGGACCCTGGGGAGTAATCTCCTTGTCTCGCAGCACCATCTGAGGCCACAGAATCAGGAATCGGGAGGCCATTGCCAAGTCGGAAACGATAAACATTCCGGAGGGGATTCCTGTCCTTGTCCACTGGGACGGGAAGTTACTTCCTGACCTGTCGGGCAAGGACCAGGTCGACCGAATCGCCATCCTGGTCATGGCTGGGGGGAGGGAACATCTCCTGAGAGTCCCCAAGATACCCCGCAGCACAGGCACGGCTCAGGGAGAGGCTGTCCTCAAGGCGATCTCGGAGGCTCAGTTGCAGACCAGAGTTCAGGGCTTGGTGTTCGACATGACGGCATCAAACATGGGGCTGTATGAAGGAGCCTGCGTGAAGATTCAGGAAGGCCTTGTACGAGAGCTCCTCTGGGTGGCCTGTCGACACCACGTGCTGAAAGTCGTCATGGGGGACGTGTTCAAGAGCTCCTACGGACCCTCCCGAGGACCGAACATCCCTCTCTTCGTTCGATTTAGGGATCGTTGGAGCTTAATTGACCACTCTTCTTGGAGCTCCGCCATAGAAAAGGATAGCCTCCATGCTCTTCTGACCGGGGTGCTCTCAGAGCACCGGGAGCGAGCCTTCCACGAGCTGAAGAGTGCTCTGGAAAGCGGCACTCACCCGAGGGAGGACTACGAAGAACTCATCTGGCTCTCGTACCTGTTCTTGGGAGGAGACCTCGGGAAAGACTACAGGTTCCGGGCCCCAGGTGCCCTCCACCGAGCCAGGTGGATGGCCAAGGGAATTTATGCTCTGAAGGTCTTCCTCTTCCGAGGTCAAGTAAAGCTGACCGCTCACGAGCTGCAGGCCATGGAGGTCATTTCCCTCTTCGTGGCCCTCCTGTACGCCACAAATTGGAATGAGGCCATGGTCCCTCAACGAGCTCCCCTCAACGACCTCCTGTTCATGCGAGACCTCTCTCGAGGGATCCCCAAACCAGGGGTGGCGGACGTGGCGCTCCAAAGCCTTCCGTCGTCACCTTTGGTACGTCTCGGAGGACCTTGTGGCTCTGTCCTTCATGGACGAGAGAATCAGCAATGAGGAGAAGGAGGTCATGGTCAGGAAACTGTTCAGACGTGAGAGAAAAGGCCTCAAACGACTGCACGGGAAGAGGTTCACCCCGAACATTGACCTGAAGGACCTTGTGACCTCCAGGACTAGGAGGACCCTGGATAGCCTTCTTCTTGGACGGGAGGAAGTAGTGGGAACCCTCTTGGGGAAGAGTCCCGAGACATGGGAGACTGAGGCCACCTTCCTGGACATGAAGAGGAACGGCTTGCAGATGAAGGTGGTCAACGACGCGGCGGAGAGAGGTATCGCCTTGGCCACCTCCTTCAACTCGATCATCACCAAGGACGAGGTCCAGCAACAGTACCTCCTGAAAGTGGTGGCCAAGCACAGGAGAGAGCAGCCTTCCACCTCCAAAGCAGCATATATGGAGTAAAAGGACAGTGTTTTACCTTTATTTTAATTATTTACATTAATTATTTACATTATTTACTTGCCCGTGTTGCTTTCACTGTACAAGTGTTCAAACGGAAAGGAATAACACTACTTATTGATCAAACAACAACAATGTTTTGCTTA
>JACEEZ010000205.1:140000-153812 GCA_016584305.1 Chionoecetes opilio
CCACGACCCTTTGTGGGCCCCCTTGGCCCCCTCCACCCGGATTGTCTCTTACGTAAAACCCGATGGAAGGATCGGTTTCAGGGTAGGGGCCAATGCCCATTAGCCAAAATTGGCGCTGAGGGACTATGCAGGTAATAGGCCTCGATTCAGTCCACGGTGAAATCCTGTTTTGCCGAAATCACCCCACGATCCCCCATGATTCTGCGAGACACTTTTTAAAAAGGCATTGATTTCGCTTTTAAAGCCCTTTTTAGTGTCCAGCCCAAAAACCATAGAGTAAGACAGGATCAAAAGCGCTTGAAGACCCGGATCTTTGCCTCCCTGCACAGGTCCCGACAACGCCAAATCCCCCGCTGAGCGGTCCTACACCGTGGGGCTATCCCCAATCCGTCGTAAGATTTCTTGACGTGACCCCCTCTTAGGGATGCATACCGGGTAAAAATTTTCCAAGATCTCAATTCCTCGCCACACGCTGAAAGACTGTACTGCTTCTTAGAAATCCCCAAACACTGGACCTTGGTCTTGGCCGGAACCTAAATCCCAAAGGCTTTGCCTCCTCGTGCAGCGCCTCGAGAGCCATCCCCGGGAAACCTCCAGCGACTCAGAAAAGATTACTGCATCATGGCAAAAACAAATCAGTGACTTGGTTTTTGCCGACGGAGCTCCAAAATCATTTGTCAAAACCCCTTTTCCAATACCCACCCCATACAACTTGAAAATGAGGGGGCAAGGACGCCCCCTTCCCCCCTCCTTATTCACAGGGAAAGAAGTGGAAAACCCCTGCCCTAACTTCACGCATCTCATCCCAGAAACAGACCAGTTATCAAACCTAGTCCTTGCGGAAATCCCTCAAGTGCAGAAGTCCGGGTGACTCACGTCCACTGAAAAAACCCCTTCTTGAATCAACTAGGCTGAAAACATCCCCTGCGAAACTCACGTGGGTTTCCCAGGAAAAAGCGCTAGGATACGGTCCGTTGTTGACTTACCAGGCTAAACCCCAGACTGCTGAGGTCTCTGATGCTTCCCCAGATGACTGCGAATTCGTGTCACAATAGTGGGCAACCCCTTGCCGGTCGCTGAGCAGTGTAAAACCGCGGAATTGGTGCGTCCTGACGGTCCCCTTTCCCCTTTTCCAATAGGGACGCCCACCCCCTTTTCCAGTCAGGGGGAATGGTACCTATTCCCCACCCCCGCAGTCGGACAGATCAACCCGCGGATCATGGCCTCACCCCCAGCTTTGAGGAGCCCCCAAATGAATTCAAACCCGCTGCCCTTTCCCCCCTTCAACTTTGCTACAGCCTCTCTGACTTGTAAAGAGAAGTGCGGTTTCGCCATGGGAGGATCGCATCCGCCTCTAACCAGGGTGTGAAGCTGCTCGTTGGGGGGTTTTCCCCCGTGAAAAATCCCAAAAATACTCAGCCCAACGGCCATCTGCCCTCCATGTCCACCGGGGCGCCCATCGCTGTTCGAATAGCACTCGCCGAGAGGAGACTTGGAACGGGGTTTTTCAGGCTCGGTAGGCGGGTCGGGGTATTAGCGTTCAAATGACCCTGACACCCTCAGCGAACTCCTGAATACTCCCCTTGTCTCCCCTCGGAGGGTTCTACCCGGCGGGACGACCCCTGTGCTGTCCCGGGTTTCCCCCGCCAGCCTGGGAGCGGGATCTCCTCGATTTTTTCCAGCGTCTCCGTAGAGACAAAACCCCCCTTGACCTCGGGCGCTCCCCAAAACACTCCTTTGGGAGCCTGTAGTTTTTACGTTTGAAGGATCCCACAGTTTACAGGATCCCCGAGACCCGGCACATCAAACCGTTTTTGACTGCCACGCATACTCAGAGCACAGTCAAGTCCTTTAGTTTCTCAAGATGAAAAACAGTATGGTTCCTTTCTTTTTTCTGGCTTGACATGAGTTAAATGTAGCAACAACAAATCTGTGATCTGTTTTCCCAAAAAACTCACACTCCGTAAACCCCGCAGTTTGGGGATCCTCCAACGAGTACTAACGAGGTGTGGTCGTCTCCTTAGCTACCCCCCCCGGCTACATACATGTCCGGGTGCGCTCTGGGCTCCCATACCAAAACCCGCAAATTCCTCAAACCCTTTTGGGCCTTGCAAAAATTCAGAAGCAAAAACTGTTGGGGTTTTTTGGTACCGAGCCTGGGGGCCCAAAACACCTCGTAGCCCCCTCCTCACAGTGCCAGTGAGATTTTAATCGCCCGACAATGAGTGTGTCCCGAGGGGGACACTGGTCTAAAAAAGAGTGAGTTTGGCGTAGAACTCTCCTTCTCTTCAGTTTTACGCTCTCGTAGGAGGTACACTGCAAAAAAGAGACATGAACCGAGTGTGTTTCATCCCCACCCGCATTTACGCTCAAAACCGGAGTAACCCAACAACTGATGGCTGCAGTTTGTGGAGATGCCTTATAGCTATTTCCCCCTACACGGTACCATTTTCTCTCCGGACCCGTAGTAGGGGTAACCCCCATGCTAGTTCGCCATGCCAGGCCCCCCTCGTCTCAAAAAGTCCCCATATCCACCTCGCCTACTGACTCGCCCCGATAGGAGAGGTAGTCGATGATCGTCTGAGAGGCTCAGAAGTTCCACACCCAAAACGAAAAAACCCCCTGGGTTGATCCCCGGAGTGATTCACGGGCAGGGGCCGCCTTCACCCCCTGGCCACCCCATAAAAAAAAGTTTTGGGGTAGGGGGCCCTCCACTTGATTTAGAGTCGGGATTCCCCAGGGCTTTGCCCGCACTCGTAAGGCGCCCCCTCCCCCGGTCAATAGGAGGGGTTTTTCATGGGCGGCCCCCCCGGCAAAACCGGGCGGAACCATTACCCCCGCCCCGGCCTCTACCTCTTATTTTGTTTTGGTATTTAGTTTTTTTCAGTGAAAGGGTTGCAAACCCCCCCCCCCAACCAACTTTTTGGGTTGGGGCCTTATGCCCCCGTGGCCAGGGCCAGAACCCCTTAGGGATTAACCCCGGCGCCCCATTTAAAACCTTTTGGGACTATTTAACCCTAGCTGGGGTTATGATGTTTTTATTAAATGATTTATCGGTAAATAAAAAAAAACTGATTCGGTTTTTTTGTTTCCAGGTCTAACTTGGTGGCGTGTGAAAGAGTCTCGGACTGGTATGGGACTGAGAAATCCCCAAAATCGTCATTTGGGGGAACGCTTCCTCGAGAGGCGAGGTTCTCCAGGGGTTTTTTGTTCCCCCACAAGATCCAGAAGGGTTTTTTTTGCTGCGCATCTTCTACCGTGAGAAAGGTCTTTAAGTGTGGGGCGGGGCGAACATTCCCACCCGATGGTCGTGGGTGAAGAAAAAAATCCTCAAAATTACGAGGAGACGGGCCTTTGGGGAAATCCAAATCACGGAAGAAGAGACGGAAGAAGAAAGATGCATCTTTAGAGACAGCCTCGAAGACATGTTTGAAACCCCCATTCCAAGGGAAAGGGGAAACGAAGATCCTGAGGAAAACAAGGCGTTTTTTGGAGGTCAGAGGGGCCGGGAAGGGACCGGCAGAGGCCGAGCCTGGGGGGGGTGGACGGGGAAGTAAAAAGGAAGGGGGGAAGGGGGGAGCGNGGTTTTATTGTCCTACAGACTTAAAAATGATCTCAATACCAATTGTACATCTTGCGAAGAACAATAATAATTGTTCTATATATTTTTTTTCACAGAACCCTGCCAGTCAAAGAAGTTTGAATTTTTTTTGATAGTAAAGAACGCATTTCCCGTATAGATACGGGAAAAGTCAAGGAAGCAAAGTTGTAGAGCTCCAAAAATCCTGCTACAAATTAGTTTTAAATTCGCTCTCAGTCCAGTATTTAGACCGCCAAATGCCAAAAGCTGTTTTCTGCACGGCAACTGTGTGCAACGTGCACACCGTAACCCACAATTTTAAACACTTTATAACGTAAAATGTATTACATACACACACGGGGGCTATGTAGTAGCAGTACCCGATGGATGGATTGGTTACGAGGAGGCCGACAAATATAACTCGTCACAGGCAGCCTCTGTCTCTGACTTCTTACTCTTGTCTCTGTCTTCTACTGGAATAGTGACACTTATTTCTTACGGCGTCAGTCTTCCGAACCCATCCAGTTGGCAAGACCATGTCCCCGAGAACGACTGTCCCTTGCATGTACTAAGAAGACCAAAGTTGAACCAGACTGTGAACATGGTGAAGGTAAATCATTACGAAAATAATAAAAAATGAATAAGGTTTTATCCTTTTGTCATGATTAATCATCATCAATCAATCAATCAATCATAAGGGGCATACGCCGGGGGGCGCGTCGCCTCGCCCACCCTACGACGCCACTCCCGGGGGTCACCACGCGCGAGTTCCCATGCAGGCTCCTTTCCCATACCAAGCAGCTCTCGACAAGAAACATCAACTTGCCCCAGCCACGAGCCTTGTGGGCGCCCCCTTGGCCTCCTCCACGCCGGATTGTCTCTTACAGATACAACCCGATGGGAAGGATCGGTTTCAGGGTAGCGTGCCACATGCCCATATAGCCGAAGTTGGCGCTGACGGACTATGCAGGTAATAGGCCTCGATTCAGTCTCACGGTGCAATCGCTGATTTGACACGTAATCATCCCAGCGATACCCCATGATTCTCCGAAGACACTTATTACCAAAGGCATTGATTCGTCTCTTCAAGTCACTATTTAGTGTCCATGTCTCACAACCATAGAGTAAGACAGGGATCACAAGCGACTTGAAGATCCGGATCTTTGTCCTCCTGCACAGGTACCGACAACGCCAAATACTCCCGCTGAGCGAGTCCATAACACCGTGGGCTATGCCAATCCGTCGTAAGACTTCTTGACGTGACCCGCCGTCATTATGGACTGCACTACCAAGGTATGTAAAACTTTCCAAGATCTCAATGTCCTCGCCACACGCATGAACAGACTGTACTACTTCATCTAGTAAGTCTCCAAATACCTGGACCTTGGTCTTGAGCCAGGAGACCTCAAGTCCCAAAGGCTTTGCCTCCTCGTGCAGCGCCTCGAGAGCCATCACCAGGACCTCCAGCGACTCAGCAAAGATTACTGCATCATCGGCAAAAACAAGACCAGTGATCTTGGTGTTGCCAACGGATGCTCCACAATCACTTTGATCTACAACATTGTCCAATACCCAGTCCATACAGGCGTTGAAAAGTGATGGGGCAAGGACGCACCCCTGCCTCACTCCTGTATTCACAGGAAAGAAGCTGGGTACACCTGCCCCACACTTCACAGCACTCTCAGTCCCAGAATACAGACCAGTTATCAAACCAATAGTCCTTGCAGGAATCCCTCGAAGTCGCAGAAGATCCCAGAGTGACTCACGATGCACTGAGTCAAACGCCTTCTTGAGATCAACATAGGCTGCAAGCATCCCTTGTCGAAACTCACGTCGGCGTTCCACCAGGACACGAAGCGCTAGGATACGGTCCGTTGTTGACTTACCAGGCGTGAACCCAGACTGCTGAGGTCTCTGATGCTTCACCAGATGACTGCGAATTCGTGTCAGCAATAGATGGGCAAGCACCTTGCCTGGTACGCTGAGCAGTGTAATACCGCGGTAATTGTTGCAGTCCTGACGGTCCCCTTTCCTTTTCCAGATAGGGACGACCAGCCCCCTTTTCCAGTCAGGAGGAATGGTACCTGATTGCCACACGGCAGTCAGGACAGCATGCAACCCGCGGATCATGGCCTCACCCCCAGCTTTGAGGAGCTCCGCACTGATATTACAAACACCAGCTGCCTTTCCACCCTTCAACTTTGCTACAGCCTCTCTGACTTCGTCAAGAGAGGGTGCGGTTTCGTCAATGGGAGGATCGGCATCCACTGCCTGTAACCCAGTGGTGTGAAGCTGCTCAGTTGGAGGGTCCACCGTGAACAACTGCCCAAAGTACTCAGCCCAACGAGCCATCTGCCCATCCATGTCCGACACGAGGCGCCCATCTGCTGTTCGAATAGCACTCGCCCGAGAAGGAGACTTGGAACGAAGCTTCTTCAGGGCTCGGTAGGCGGGTCGGAGGTCATTAGCGTTCAAATGACCCTCGACATCCTCAGCGAGACTCCTGACATACCTCTCCTTGTCTCTCCCCAGGAGGGTTCTAGTCCGGTTCTCATCATGCTGACCTAAAATTGATCCAGGGGTCTGTATTCCTTTCGTATCATTTTCTTTGGGGACTTACAGGCGGTTTTTTTTCCACCAGTGGTCTCTCTCTAGTTCAGTGGTTCTTAACCTTTTTTAGTGCTCGTACCCTTTGAGATCTCATAATTTGTCTCGTACCCACGATCAGAAAAAAGTATAATTAGAGTAACGAACCTTTTATTTCACTAACTACAATACTACATAGTACACAATGTTACATTTCAGTGACTCTTTTGTTGTTGTTTTTCATCAATTATGATGATTGAAAACGAGGTTCCCGAAGTGCCACACGCATGTCGTCACTTGCATCCAGACGGTTCCTAACCTTTTTTTGAGGTGTAGTTGTGTTGAAAAACGCATAAGAACGTGTTTGCAAATGGTACAATGACCTCCAGAGGTCTTTCTGCTAACTGTGGGAATGGTTTCAGTTGTGCACACCAAAACATATCTAGCTGCATTGATTCAAACTGCATTTGGATTCTGTTGGCCGGCAGCTCAACAAGATCATCTTGCAACATATTACTGTTATCATGGAATCCAGGTTGAAAATTATATGGATCCCGTATCCATCTCTGTGCCACAGAAACCTGTCCATGGTGAAAGTATCCCTGCAAGGAGTGAATCAGCCCTTGCAAATGCTATTTCACTTCAGTAACGATGGACACTTCCTCTGCAAAAGCAGCCTCATCAAATGAAGGAAAGTTAACAAAATTCCCTTCTTCAATGCCCCAAACATCCAATTGGAATTTTCTGGTGTAAAGGAAAATAACTTCTCTGACATTTCATCATGTTCAGCATTCTTCCTTGGATGGAGATGTTCAACTCGTTCAAGGGCGTGAATACATCTGTCAGGTATGCTAAGGACAAAATAAACTCCCTGTTTTCAAAGTGGTCAGCAATGTCACTGCCTTGATTTATAAGAAACCTCTTGATTTCTTCGTGTAGTTCGAAGACACGTGTAAGTAGTACGTGTAAGCCACCTCACTTCCGTGTGGAAAACAGGAACACTATAGGCGTTTTCTGCGGGGGATTTTTGGTTGCAATCGGAAAATTTTCGGTTGCAAACGGTCACAACAACAACAACAAATGATTGCGTGTCGGGCCAATCATCTTCCCTGGATGGTTGAACAGGGATCGAAATTTGAGCAACCGAACATTTTTCGGTTGCAATCAGGATCCCCGCAGAAAACGCCTTATGTTCAGCTCCAATTTCTTCACAAAATGATGCATAGAGACAAGACAAGACAGACAAAATATTTATAAATATATAATTTCAGCCTCTCTATAAATATGATTTTGAAATTATTGGTCAGCAGGGTCTCGTACCCCAGGTTGTAAAGTTTCGTCCCCCCTGGTGGTACAGGTACCCCAGGATAAAAAACCACTGCTCTAGTTCAAGACCTGCCAAGAGCTACTTTTTGCCCGGGTCGTCGAGTAGCCGAAGACACCCACATGCTCCCCATCAACCTCCCCCCCGACTGCAAGTGTGGCAGAGGGCACCGGGGGGAAGCATAAGCCTCTAAATTAATTACATGTCACTCAACAAATCCAGCCTGCGCCCACCACGAGCGAGGGCCAGCCATCTCACCCTTCTAAAAATAACATAAAAAGGGCCCAAAACCACCTGAGGCCTCAAGGAAGATAAAAGCCTAAAGGCGCAACAGGTGTGAAAAAATAAAAAATTTAAATATTAAGAAATTAAATATAGGTGGGTGGCGTCAAAAGCTTTTTTCGTCTCGTCAAGTCCCTCTAACCGATTTTCAAGAGAGAGCTCGCACGCGTACGTCTAATCCCTGAGACGGAAACTAAAAGACGAAGCGCATTTGATAGGCGAATTTGGTGAGAGAAGCCGTAGAAGCCGGCTTCTTACGGCTTCTTGCGGCTTCTCTCTCGTTTTCGTGCCTCGCCAGAACGGCTGACAGGAGTGTTCGAGGCTCGCCCGCTCGGCGCTCACAGCTGATAATTGTAAACAAAACAACCACACTGACGAAAGTGTACCGTCGAATGAAAGCCATTAATTAATAAGTTACGATAACTGATGACGATATTGTGAATGGATCACAACACATATCCTTCACATTCATGTTTTTTTGCTCCATAAACCAAGGACTTTAATAGGGCAAGGTAAAGAGGCGGGCACCTGCGGACATCATATGGGCTGGGTGGGTCGATTTCCCACATTAGTGATTTATTTTTTTTTCCCTGCTGCACCTGAGGGCAAGGGTCAGGTATAATGAGGGATTCTTTTAACTGGCCATCATCTGGCCCCAGTGCCGGGATTTCCGCTTTGGGGGTTGGGCTGATTTATATTTTGCTTGGAAGATGGGGGGGCGTTTTTCATTCTTGGCTAATTTTTGGCATTAAATTAATCTCTCTCTCTCTCCTCTCTCTCTCTCTCTCTCAGTTTAAATTTAATTACTGTATGGGTATAGGGGACTCAACAAATACTTTCTCAACTTTATTTTTTAGTGTTTTAAAACTGTAAAAATTGGCAGCTAAACTAGCTTTTGGAGGAGAAAGATAGAAGGATAAACGTTACTCCTATCATAAAAGAGTTAAAGTGGTTAACAATTAAAGACAGATATATTATAAAAAATGTTCGCTGTTTATAAGGCTGTCAATGGGTTGTATCCGGGAGTGGTTTATCTAGTTTCCATTGTCAGGGAAAATACAGCCAGTACAACAAGGCAGCTAAAAGCCCTTTTATGTGCCAAGAGCCAGAACAGACTGGTGCCAGACCCATCACGTACAAAGGCCTTAACTATGGAACAATTTGCCTTCATGCATCATTAATTATGGAAGTCTAAATTTACTTTTAATTGCCCCTAAGTGAACTAAAATTTTGTTTCCCATATAAAATAGCAGTTGCATATGTTAGTAGTATTTTAAAGATATTTGAAGTGACTTTAGTTCTTATTGTTTAATGTTATAATTAATTTCTTTAATGTTTCGTTTGACTTTCTTTTTATGTACGTATTTTTTTTATTTGCGTGACTTTCAGAAGTTTCATTTTTAGTATATATTGCATAGAAACATCTGTGATGTACGTTTGATAGAAAAAACCATTTTTCATGGAAAAAGATATTTATTTATTAATTTACTCCTCCTCCCCAGAGTCTTCCCCTTCATCTTCGGTCGGATAACACTTCATGCAACCGGCACATACATACCTGAAACATAGACTGTGTTACTCATTGCAGAAAAAACCCCTTGCCATGAAAGGAAATAGAGACAGACAGCATTATGAGTGTTTGTTCATACATGACAATAGTCATGTTCATAGGTTCATCCTAAATTTACGATATTTTCCACCTTTATAGATAAACAGGGTAAATATACAAGGAAATGCAAATAATATAAAAAGTATGTTGTTGATGTGTACCTTTATAGAAGTTTTATAAGGACAAGTAAAAAATTTAAAAACAGAAGCAAATAATCCAACTATGCACTAAAATAAAAAATGTATTTAAACCTCAGATTTTAATGCACAAAGGGCCAGTGTAATACTGATTGGTCAGATAATTGCAAAACCAAAGTAGCCCGTAAAATACGATTAACATTCATATTCAACAAATACAATTTCTCATAACTAGTTTCATAATTTTGTATTTCCTATATGCAGAAACACTCTTGACCATAACCTACCTACTTATGTCACCAAACCGAACGTATTAGGTATATACACTGATGCTCCTGTAGTACTTTTTCAAAGTTTAGTGTATCACACAACCCTCGCTTTACGGACCCTTTTTATAACAAATATCGGCTTCAACACCCTTTTTCTGCCAGTCCAGTATATGCGTGCTTTACCGAATAAGTTCAGTATATGCGTTGTACGGTTCTGATTGTTTTTAAATTTCCCTGTATTCGGTAGTATTTGTGATGGCTGCATGTATGTAAATTACGAACTTTTGTCAGATGTAACGGACAAAATTCACGATACCGGAATTTGTCGGAAATAGGGAACTTTCACCTCATATAACGAAACCCCAATTTGTTATATGCGAAAAGTTCGGATCCTCGGATATTATAACTCGCATCCTTCCCCCAATTTGTTCGTCAAAGCGAGGGTTTATGACATCATTTACACCATTAATTATATGTCAACATAAAAAATCAGGTACACACAAAAATAGCCATTAATCCTTCTTTCATAAACATACTAATTTAACCAAAATATGCAGAAATACACCATATATTATATATAAAATATATTATATAATATATATATATAATGGTAAATCTTAAGAACAAGGGCTCCACCCCCTATCTTCTTCTTCTTTTAGCCAACAAGTTGGGGACATGGTGGAAACCGGGGTTTTGGGTGGGGGGGCACACACATAAGGGAAATATGGCCCCCACAAAAAAATCCATAAACTAGGGAAATTTCCCTAGTTCATAAGGGCTTTATCGGGGCCATATTTCCCTTATATGTGTGCTCCCCCACCCAAAACCCGGTTTCCACCATGTCCCCAAGCTTGTTGTCTATAAGAAGAAGAAGATAGGAGGTTGAGCCTTTATTCTAAAGATGACAAACTTACAGACCTAACCTAGCATCCCCCCTCGAGCCCATCGGGCTGTGCACTAACCTAACCTGACCTGACCTAACCTAACCCTACTGGACTTAGTTTTCTCAACCTGAAATTTAATATCGGCCATGTAGGCAAAGTAAGGAGCGGCACTCATTAAAATCTAAACAGATGTGTTTAAAGGGCAGTAGTATAACACATAGAGCCAAACATTGGGTCAGCTTACCGTGGAGCCCTTGTTCTTAAGATTTTCCCTCAACGCAAGCTAGTCATTACCACAATACCTATCAGCACCCCTACCTACACATTAATATTGTTCATGTCCCTCAACAGTAAGTAATGCATACTTAGGGTATCTTGCAATGTTTGTGGTGGAATTCGGATGATGGTGAAGGTTTATGGTACTCTCGTCTCCGTCGGCGAGAGTTCCAACATTTTTTTCACGTTCCCCAAAAAAGTGTGAGAGATCTCTAAAAACCAAAATTGGAGCATTAATGAATCAGCGAAAACGTTTCCGGTCTGGTTTGATTGCATAATTAGTAAAATTAGAAAAAAAAACGCTTGTGTAAGGTTAAAAGACTCGAGAAAGTGATTTCACCAGACGACGCTTCCTATCACCATGTCATTCATTTTAGCTATTAGGTGTGGTCCGAAAATTAAGGGCCCCTGCTACTAAATGTACAAATCAGGCTAATTTCTGCCATATTTCAGTGAAATTCAGCAAAAACTACTACTCGCAGCTAGGCCCTATCGTCAGCCTGATAAGACATGATCATTCTTTCACCAGTTTTAAAGTTGTTCCTTTCGTGTCATTAACCTTGTATATTCTTGTTTCGTGGTCTTAAGGTATGTCCATGCTCTGAATGTACATCTATGGTTTACTTGTGTCCTGTTATCTGTAAAATTTCAGTATTTCTAACGCCCATACTCAACTGTGTTTAAATCTCTGCCCGTCCCGCCATATTTGTTGTTATCTCTGACGTCACGGCAACAAGCGGGAAGAAGCGTGGTAAGCGAGCCTGGCTCTCGCTTCTTATGGTTCTTACGGCTTGACCAGGGGCCAATCCGTAAGAAGCCGGTTCTTAAAAATGCCTCGCCATAACAGAAAACGCAAGCTGCAAGAAGCCGGCTTCTTACGGTTCTTCACCAAAATTCGCCCGATGAATTTTGTTCGGTAAAAAAAACGTTAGCCGTGGGATGTGGCAGGTACGAGGCTGCGGAAAATGGGGGGAAGCAATGTTTCCATAATATCTCATGAACGTCATGAGAACATGAGAAAACGTTTATGGAGGGAAAAAATTCTAGATTTCAACAGGCTTCCCTGTGGTATAAGCAGATTTAAATTCTATTGTACATTTTTCAAAGTGGAATACGATTCCTGCAGAAACTCTCTCCATCAAGACATAAAACAATGTTAGGCGGATAAAAGATAGATGTATGGTGCACCAATAAGCTGCTGGTCATTGAACGGCACAAGGATGCGCAAAATATAAAACAACATGGGTTCACTAAAGGTAAATCATGTCTCACTAATTTATTGAGTTTTTATAGGAAAGTTTATGAGACAGCAGATAATGATGAGGATTATGATATAGTATACCTGGACTTTAGTAAGGCATTCGACAAGGTCCGACACGGTAGACTCTTAAATAAGGTTAGGGCTCATGGAATAGATGGGAAGGTTCTTCATTGGATTAGATCTTGGCTAAGTAATAGACAACAAAGGGTTACAATTAATGGTTCTAAATCTGAATGGGGGAAGGTAACGAGTGGGGTTCCACAAGGGTCTGTTTTGGGTCCATTACTATTTTTTATTAACATCAACGACTTGGATAGTGGGATTGTAGTGATATCAGCAAGTTTGCGGATGATAGGAAGATGTAGGAAGGATATTAGATCACAGTCTGATGTAAATATTTTGCAAGGAGACTTAGATAAATAAAATGAAGTGGCAGATAGATGGCAGATGGAATTTAATATTGATAAGTGTAGCGTAATGAAGGTTGGTGAGAAAAATCATGGCAATAGGTACCACTCCGCAATACATCGCCGAAAAGATCATAGAGTGAGAAAGATCTGGGAGTGCGGATAAGCTCAGACTTCCGTCCTAGGAATCAATGTATTGAGGCTAGAAATCGAGCCAATAGGGTGTTATGATTTATTACCAGGAGTGTTAAAAGTAGAAGTGCTGAGGTTATCCTAAAGTTTTATTTGGCTCTAGTTAGAACTCACCTAGACCAGTGGTTCCCAACCTTTTCTCAGTTGTTTCCCTCTTCAACCAGTTCAACCATCTGGATTTCCCCCTTCATGTGGACAAGGAAAAAGTAGCCAAAACACAAAATTAACTTGCTTAATAACACAAGCGTATAGACACTTTCCTCTATATCTATATATACTTCAAGAAAAGTCAATAGCCCATCTAAGATTTTTTTTTCGTCCATGCTTCCACCTCGGTCAGCACCCCAGCCCCCCGTGATTTTCTATGTTGGTAGTACATCTTGATATTTCAGGGTGACAAAGACACTCGTCATACTTGGGGTTGTTTATGCGCAACGTTCGCCAAAGGCACTTGGCATCATCAGGCTAAAAAAATAGTTAAAAATTTAATATATTGCAATGCTAAAAAGCGGACATCTAAAAAATTATTTCCTAAGTAACAATGAAATATTCCTATATTATCTAAAATTACTAACTAATAAATAAAATATAATTTGTACTTAACGGACCTTGGTGTGTATGCTGTCTGAGTTGGTAGAGGACTGAATGAACACTAGTTTCGTGGGTAACATTTCAGCTTGTGTGGAGCGATCGAACCGAGAGTCGGGCAATCGAAACAGTGGTAGTCATTTGAGTATATGTAGTGGTGTGAAGGACTTGTTATTAAGATCAGGGGACAGATGCTTGATGTGTATGGATTCTAATAATTTAGTGTCACTAGGGTAGTGTGGCTTGGATAGGATACTAAGTCATTCATAGAAAAAGGGTGATCTAAATCATGTGAGTGATAGCGGATTGCAGATTGCGAAGGTGAAGAAATGGGTCGACCAGTACGTGCAGAAACACCTTTATGCTCAGAAAGCCTAAGGGTTAGATTGCCTTGTCGTCATCGCCAAGTACAGTATC
>JACEEZ010000206.1:0-25000 GCA_016584305.1 Chionoecetes opilio
AAAGACCCTCAGTCGTCACCTTTGAGTCGTCCACCGGGGGATTTTTATGGTCCCCTCCCCAGAAAGGGACTCCGAAGCTGAGTAAATGGTCCCATAATGAAATTTTGAGTGAAGTAGTGTGGGGATGTGTGCATGTATGACTGTAAGTAGTAAGGGAAATTTGTCTTTAGAGTGCAGGCGCAGCTACTCTCTTGTTATCTGTACACAAAGGTTTGAAAGGAGGACCGGGGGTTTTCCCAATGAAAATCTGCAGCATCCCTCAACTACCGAATACCCCCTGGAGTATTTCCCCATGGCGCAGGTGTCGACTGCCTCTCCCTACGAACACACACTAAGAACTCCTGTGTTTTTGGGTGTGTGTTTGTGTGTGTGTGTGTGTTGTTTGCGTGTTGGCGTATGTTGTTTGTGGGTGTGGGTGTGTGTGTGTGTTGTGTGGTGGGTGTGTGTTGTGTTGTGTGTGTGTGTGTGGGGTGTGTGTGTGCGTGCGCGTGTTTCACCCCAGCCTGATCACGCGCTGGACCGGCTATCCCCCGCTGTTAGCCCCCGGAAGAGTTTGGGCGAAAAGAACCATCTTTGGGGGTCGTCCAGTACTCAAAAAACGGATCGGGGCGCCCCCGAGAGGTCCGGGCTCGAGTTCCCTTACAGTATATGCTTTTTCCATTGGGCTATTTTTTACGCTAGGGGTTTGAACTTAAACAAAAATATAATAACGTATCTATAGTTTTATTTATAAATATAAAAAACAAAGAGACGCTTGTTCACGGGTGGTTGGGGGTTTATCATTCATTTTTTTTCCCCATCATTATTGGTTCTTAGGTTGCATTAACGTTAACTTTTTTCTACCGCAGTTTTGTATTCTCTTATTTGATCGTAATTCGTCCCAATATCTGAAAATGTTTGGTTTTCTCTTTTATATACAAGTGCACCGTTTTAATGATCCAACTGCATTTTATTTTTTTCCGTTACCCGATCTCTAAAAATAAAAACAACAGTGATTGAAAAACAAATAATTTTGATAATAAGTTTATTGAAAGAAAATTAGTTATTTTTTCATTCAGATAAGCTTTTCCCAACACTTGGGGAGCTTTTATAAAACGCAAAAATATTAATAAAAAATAAAAGCAATTTTCACATCCTAAAATAAAAAAGCTACTAAATTGTCGAAAAGTTAAAAAAGTAAACAAAACCTTTTTTTGGTTGTAGGAAAATGTTTAGAAAAGATATACAGGAAGGAACAATATTTGTGTTAATATAAATGGTGCGTGGAGCTGGGGAAAAGTGTATGCACACTCTACAAAAAGGAAATGCAGAAAATACTTGAGGTTATGGGCTGGCGGGGGGTTATAAGACTGTGAAAGTTTTATTAGGAAAGTAGGCATGTGTTATTATCTTATCACATCGTTACAATCATTCTACCCACGTGCGTTCATCTGAAAGCGTTTAGGTAAAAAGAGATTTTAAGTTTGGCGGGAAGAGACGCGCATTAAAACATGAAGGGTTGCACAGGATTAGTTGGCTGAACATAAGATGCTCCTCCCCCTCTCCATGTACACCGTGACCCTTACTCTTTATTGCCGTCCCGGGAATTCTTGGTAAACGTTTTTGCAACTTTGTCATTTTAACCTGTATAGAGTCGTTGGGGAAATTTAAATACTGCCAATTACTAATCATCACTAGGAAACATGAATAATATTTACGTGAATCCTTTTAAAAACACCCAAATGTTACACATTTGTTGCTTGTGTTTTGTTGTCCTGCATTGATTTTTTCAGCCTTTCTGTTTGTTTGTTTGAATGGCTCCCACATTTGCCCGGGCCCTTGTCGATGTTGTAAGTATTGATACACCGGAACGACTGGATGGGAGTCTTTTTTCTGTGTGTGGTGGTGTGTGTGGTGGGGGTTTGTGTATGTGTGTGTGAAAGTGTATGTGTGGTGGTGTGTTGTGTGTTGTGTAGTGTGTGTGTGTTATGTGTGTGTGTGTGTTTGGTGTGTGGTGTGTGTGTAGTGTGTGTGAAGTTATGTGTGTGGTGTGTGGGGTGTTGTGTTGGTGTGTGTGTGTGTGTGGTGTGTGAGTGTGTGTGTGTGTGTGTGGTGTGTGTTTTTTGTGTGGTGTGTGTGTGTGTTGTGTGTGTGTGGGTGGTGTGTGTGTGTGGGTGTGGAGTGTTGTGTTTTGGTGTGTGAACAAAATAACTGAGAAGGGATTGACGGTTGAAAAAAAGCTTGTTTGGTTAAACTGCCACACAGCCGTTACCTCCATTTTAATTACAATGGGGTTTTTTTCTTTTATTCCGTATTATTTCTTACTGCAACATAATCTCTAACGTTTTACTAAATTTCTTAAACGTAAAGGTTTTTTTTTAACTTCCCATATTCCTGTAAAAATTTTTTTTGACTCTCCATTTTTTACGTATCCAAAAGACAACGCCGGGTATCGCCGCAAAATTACCTTTTCTATAACTTTTTCTGTATTCCAGGGGACTTAAGGGATTGTTCCGCGGGGGGGCAGCGGTGGGATTAAAAGTTTTGGAGTCATGACAATGCTACCCAAAAATCAGAGAGAGAGAAGAGAGAAGAGAGAGAAGAGAGAGGAGAGAGGAGAGAGAGAGAAAAGAGAGGAGAAGGAAGAGAGAGAGAGAAGAAAGGGGAGAGAAAAGGGAGGGGGGAGAAGAGCGCATATTATCCAAAATTTTATATTTTTTATCATAAACGAAAAACGCTACTCAGTTGCCCCTTACACATTTAAATTTGGGTTTATAAAAAATCAAGGCCGGGGGGAAAAAAGGAATGGAGGGGATAGGGCAGTGGCAAACAGCAAGGGGAACCAGAAACCCCAAGTAAAAGTCACCGTATTTTCCCCGTGAAGTGGGGGGAAACTTACTGCTTGAACTTTGCCCATGACAAATCTTGAACACCCTTGCATTTTTTATAAAGGGCGCGTTTGTCTCTCATAGTGGTCTCTCGGCTTTCTTTTTGTACTGGACCTTTAAAAGTTTTACATACTGAGTGGCGTTTTTCACTCCCCTTTTTTCTAACTGCCTACGAATCTGTTTTATAGGTCCTATGACTCCACCTTCATGCCATAACCCTGTATGCTTCTTTTTTTTGCGTTCAATGCCATAAAATGATTATTCCTTTCCCTTTTAAGTTTCTCACCACTTTTCTGCCGTCCTCGATCAAAAACCCTAAAACGTACATTGGGAAACACACACACCACACACACACACACAAACCCCACACACACACAAACACCCAAAACACACACACAACACACACACCACACACACACAACCCCCCACACACACACCCACACAAAACATACCCATACCAAAAACCAAAAACACACAATATATATAAACACACCCACACACAACACACACACCACAACACACACACACACACAAAAACACATATAACACACGCCACACCACACCCTCTGATTGTTTTATTCCTGGCCATCCTTGTTCAACGCACAATAATCCAAAAATAAAAAACTCAAATGTTGCACCAAAACTATATCACTAATCACTAATTCAGCCTTTTTTTTGCTCTTTTTTTTCCCCCCCCTTATTCACATCACTCGATTGTATAAAAATACATAGGGAAATGTGGGGAAATGTTAGTGCAGGGGCCACCATTACATCAGCTCAATAGACCACCCTTCCAGTTCTTCCCCGTCCTCCCCCTTCGTCCTCGTCCTCCTCTTCCTCCTCCTCCTCCTTCTTCCGTCCCGACCTGAAAATCATATCTGCTCTATTTTTTTCCTTTGTCGACTGGTTTGTATTCTTCGGGGTCTTTCCTTCCGTTCCCCCTGAAAAGCAAAATTTATGTTCCTCTCTTTCCCCTATAGCCTCATTCGGGTTCATTCTCATTTCATTTCCCCATTGTCCTTCTCCTTCTATTATTCCTTCTTTTATCCTCCTTACAACAACTTAACCTCTTCCCTGTCATCTCTTCTTGCTCATTTACCGTTCCCCTCATTTTTGTTTCCTCTCATCTCGTCTCTCCGTTCTTGTTCTCCTTCTTTTCACCTCCTTTTCATCTTTTCTACAGTTCCTCTTCCTTCTCCTTCCCCCTCTTCTGTCTACCCTCCTCCTCCTACCCTTCCTTACCAACACCATATCGAAAAAAAAATAATAGTAAAGAATAAACTCATTCATAAATCTCACAGTAATTACCACATAGATAATGTCGTAGCTAATCCCATCAGTAGCAAGTCCCAACAACAACCGGACACAGGACGCGCCAGTCAGTTCGTTAGTTGAAGGTCAGGTGGGTTGAATAATTAGCTTAATTGTTCTAGTGTAATTCCCGCGTGAAATATAGGGGGGCGAAAAACACACACACACCACACACACAAAAAACACACACACACACAAAACACACACACACACACCACACACACACACACACACACACACACACACACACAACACACACACACACACCACACACACACACACACACACACACACACACACACAACACCCCCCACCCACACACACACACACACACACACACACACACACACACACACACACACACACACCTAATCACTCATAGGGTCTCTCTCTCTCTCTCTCTCTCTCTCTCCCTCTCTCTCTTCTCTCCCCTCTCTCTCTCTCCTCTCTCTCTCTCTCTCTCGTCTCTCTTTTTTTTTTCTTTTAAATTTTTTTTTTTAAAAACCTAAAGCATTGAAACAAAAGGGGGGTTGATGTGTTAAAGTCCCGCTGGGGCGCCAAGGCCCATCTCTAGCAGTATTATATTTTATTCATAACAAAAATCATACAATAAAATGGAAAAAATATAGCAATTCTCTACTATAAACTAAAACTGGTACACGAAGATTAAGAAATTATACTAAACAACTATACGCTAATACAATAATACAAAGAAGTATCTAATACATTGATACAGATATACGTATATAAAGAAATATACTAATATATAAAAATTAAACTTATAATACAAATGTTTTTGTCATTATTTTATTGCATGTTTTTATTGAGTTAGTTTTGCTTTCAGACAGGCATTTTTAAAAACCCGATTTGAAGGGGTGGGGAATTTGGTGAGTGTAGGTCGGTCGGGCGCACCAAGGTGTTCCATAGTCGACCATAGCGGGTAGGAAGGAGTGGAGGTAATGTTCCGTTCCTCGCGAAGGGCACAGTCACCTGATGGTTGATGTTTGGGGCCTCACGGTAGCATGGGGGGGCCTGGCCCGGGGGTTGAGGCGCAGCTCTGCTAGTTTTTAGGATTTGGGCATCCTGTGAGCCTTGTACTGACGCACCATGCCTGCCACGTCACGCCGCTGCTGGAGAGGTTAAGATCTGTGCAGCAGCCTCAGGGGCTTGCAACCGGGCCAGCCCGCTGGGCTCTGGCTTGAACCCGGTCAAGGAGGCCGAGGTATGACGGGGGGCAGGAGGACAATGCGGGGGGCGAGTATTCCATCAGGGAGCGGACTTGTGACTTTTTAGTGTGCCCGACTCCCTGAGCGTCCAGCGGTGCGCGACGCGCCCGGATGCAGTTCAGTTTCCAGGCAGCATCCTTTGCGACCTTCCTGACGTGGCTGGGGTATGTGAGCCAGAGTCGAACTCCACCCCTAGATGTTACTGCTCCTGGAGGTGTTTTTTTCTGCCTTCCAGGAGAATGCGTGTTGGTCCCTTTTACTGCATCTTGCCTGCGGGAGATGAGGACGGCTTGGGTCTTGTCTGGTGCAAAGGTGACTTGCCATCCTCTTGCCCAGGAGGCGATGCTCTGCAGTGCCTGGTTGGGTGCGAATGACTGTTTTGTGGGGGTCACTCCTCTCACGGTTTAATGTGGGGAGTACAGTCGTCTGCGTACGCTCTTGCCTCAGGGAAACAGCTGCAGGGTGTCGTTGAAGTTTACGTTCCATAGTAATGGCCCCCATACCCTTCCTTGAGGGACCCCTGGCTTTGATAGGATTTTCATTCTCTATTTTTTTCATTTTCTTTGGATTTTTTCTTTTTTTTTCTCTCTCTCTCTCTCTCTCTCTCCTCCTCTCCTCTCTCCTCTCTCTTTGTCCTCTCTCTCTCTCTCTCTCTCTCTCTTCTCTCTCTTCTCTCTCTCCCCTCTCTCTCTCTCTCTCTCTCTCCTCTCTCTCTCAGGTTAAACTTTTTACGTCATGTGTGTTTTTCTGTGTTTTATATTCTCGTCACTTTCTTCCCTGCCTCTCACGGACCAAACCTTTTTTGGAATGTCAAAACACTTCTTATTCGACGTGAAAAAGTTTTCATAAAAGAGTAAATAAGGGCTATTCATGAAAACTCCACGAAAGGGACGCTTCTGCACCTTTTTTTAAAGGAATTGCCGCCATTATATTGCCCACCCACACACACCCTTCGTCCCTATCTTCTGCGCCTCCTTCATCCACTTCCCCTTCATTCCTGCCGCTTTGCCCGTTCCCACCCCGACTACACATCCATATGCCTTTAGGGGACTATAGCAGTTATCCCTGCGTGTTGGTGTTGGTGGGGGTGTGGTTGTGGTGGTCTGGACTGAGTGTTAACCTCAGGACATTGCCAGTGCCTCCTCTGCCGATTTGGCCCCGCCGCAGACCGCTAATTAGGCAAGTACTGACAGTAAAGCGGCCGTCCTGCCTCCCTGCATTATAGAACACAGGGGGACATTCAGAGAGAGAGGGGAGAGAGAGAGAGAGAGAGAGAGAGAGAGAGAGAGGAGAGAGAGATAGTTTATTTTTTTTGGCTTGGTGTAATACAATAGTGTTCATATAATCAATCATACAGAGAGAGAGAGAGAGAGAGAGAGAGAGAGAGAGAGAGAGAGAGAGAGAGAGAGAGAGAGAGAGAGAGAATTGTTTGTAGGTCCTATCAATTTGTTTTTTAGTGAAAAACAAAAGGTTTGACCCAGAATGCGATTTTACTGTATAACAAGGGTCTGTTTTTCGGTGCAGTAGAGTTTTTTTTTTGTTGGTAGAGTTTTTGTTGTTGTTGAGGGAAGAGGATTTGTCTGCACTGAACCGCGTGCATGTCTGTGCAGGGTTGTGTGTGGTGTGTCAGATTTTTTACGGCTGTGCAATTTCAACATGAATGTATACTGTTGTGTAGGGAGGAAAATGTAATCAGGGTATTGCTGTACATGCAACCTTTCATGCAAGTGTGTGTGTCAGTGTGTGTGTGTGGTGTGGTGTGTGTGTGTGGTGTGGTGTGTGTTGTGTGTGGGGTGTTGTGTGTGTGTGTGTGTGTGGTGTGTGTGTGTGTGTGTGTGTGTGTGTGTGTGTGGTGTGTGTGTGTGTGTGTGTGTGTGTGTGTGTGTGTGTTGTGTGTGTGTGTGTGTGTGTGTGACTACGAGGCAATCGCTCTTGTGTGTATTGCGTGCACGAAACTCCTACATCCCATTCATAAAGGGAAAAAAGAAAATGTGACAGAGGGAGGATGAGAGCAATTCTAGTCACCCTGCTTGAGTGTGTGTAATTTGCCATTTCCCAGGTTTCCCCTCGCATCCTCCTCCTGTACCAGTGTTCATTTCCCTTCACCCACTCTCCTATCCATTCCTCCCCTCCTTTTTTCTTCACTTTCCCATTTCCTTCACCTCCTTTTGCTGATCAATTAATTATCAACTCCAAACTTAATATTCTTACACCAATTCTTCCTTTCCCTTTCTTTGACCTTCCTTTCATCCTCCTCTCCCTCTTCTTTCTGCCTTCTTCCGTCCCTTCCTTCTCTTCCAAGCCGCTCACTCCCTTTCCCTTCCTCCTTCCCTCCCTTGCTCCCCCCGCCTCGCTCCTCCCAACAAGCTGTTTGAAGCTTAATAACATGAATCGCCGGCCGTCCTCTCCTCTTAATTACACTCCCTGGAGACCCTCTAAGACACAGAACGTCACGCCACTCGCTGCCTGATTGAAGTGACATGATGATTGATCACCTTCTGCTTCTTTATCCCTTCCACCTGATTCCTCCTCCTCCTCCTCCTCCCTCCTCTTCCTTCTTCTCCCCTTCCACCTGATCCTCCTAATCATCCTCGTATTTTCGTCGTCGTGGCTGTTGTCGTTTTCCTTGTCCTCCTCCGTATATAATTTGTTCTTCTTCTTAGTAGCAGTTTTCTTCTTGGGTTTATGTTTTTTTGTTTTCATCAATATCATCAATACTCGTCGTCGTCTTCGTTATCCTCCTTCTTCATCTCCTCCTCCTCCTCCTACTTCTCCTTCCGTTGATTAATAGTGTCCCTCTCCCTCTCCTCTCCTATCCTCTTCTCTTACACCTTAACCTCGGTCCTCCCGTGGCAGGGTTTCAGCCATTAATGTCTCTCTGGTCACCATTCTGTTGTGACCCGTCGTTCCACGCCTGCCTGGCCTCGCCGCTAATATAGGGTGACAATTGTGGTGGAACATATTACAATATTCTGCAAAATATTGTTATTCAGTAATTATTATTGATTTTACACGCATTTTTCTATTTCTCTATTTGCAATTTTGAATTTTTTCTGTATGTTTGTCTGTCTATTGCTCTCTCTCTCTCTCTCTCTCTCTCTCTCTCTCTCTCTCTCTCTCTCTCCTCTCTCTCCTCTCTCTCTCTCTCCCCTCTCTCTCTCTCTCTCGCTCTCTCTCGCTCCCTCCCTCCCTCCCTCCCCCCTCCCTCCCTCCCTCCCTCCCTCCCTCCCTCCTTCCCTCCCTCTTTCCCCCCCCCATCCCTCGTGAGTGATTTCCAAAGTTTAAATGTGAACTGGTGTGAAAGTGCTCGAAAAAAAAGTTGCCTCTACGTTACTCCTGAAATTGGAGCCGTGGAGCCGCGTCCTGACATACACGGGCAGGGGCGGAAGGGCCAAGGGCGCCACACAGGCCACCGCAGACGTGACCTGCGTGTGAACAAGGAAGAGACACCACAGGCCAGCAAGTAACCATGTGATGTTCCTCCTTAAGAATGATTTTTTTCATTCCTATAGCCTGCATGAACATATTTATGTGTTGAGGGTTGAGGATGAAGGGAATATAGGAAGACGGCCAGGAAATAGGGACAGTGGAGTATGGAGTGAGGAAGGGAATGGATATAGTGTAGATAAATTATGTGGATTGGATGGTTGAAGGGACAGGGAATGGCTATATATAGAGGTAGAGGGAAGGGAGACTAATGATACAGGTAACATGACTAGGGGTGGCGTTTGAGGTAGTAGATAAATGGCAAGCAGAGGACGGTGAGATTAATTAAAGGCCGAGGGAGACAAGTGATGTGGCATTTTGAGTCACGTGAAGGGAAGCATGGAAAAAGAGGTGACACTGGAAGGCGGGAAAGGGTAATACTGTCTCGGGGAAGGAGGGAGAGAGGAATCGGGAAAAAAGAGGCCAACAGGAGGTCTGATGAACAGCCTTGAACACCCAGCGTCGCTCTGGCGTCGTCCTGCATTAAGCTCCGTGGCGAGGTGAGGGACGCGCGCCTGTCGTCCCGCCCCCCTGATGTCAAGGCATTAACTCCGGAATAACAGCAATGATTACGCTGCGTGAGGGTAACGACCTGTAGGGGATGAAGGGACCAGGTTGACTCTCTCCTCCCTCCCTCCCTCTCCCTTACCCTTCCATATCCCCTCACCTGGCACCCCTCATTCCGCTAATTACGAGAGAGAGAGAGAGAAAGAGAGAGAAAGAGAGAGAAAGAGTTTTCCAGTGACTTTCTTTTAATGATAATGAGCTAGCTGTTTGACAACGAGCCTTAACCCTAATTTTTTCAAGACTCTTCGGCTTGTTGTTTTGTCCTCATCCTCGTCTTCTTCTTATTCCATTGGTGGGTGTCTTCCTTCCTCCATCCTCTCTCGCCATTTCCTTATACCCTTTATTCCTATATTTGTAGCACTCTTATTTTCTCGTTTCTCTATCAAACTCTTTGGTTCCCTCCTTTTTTTCCCTCCTTTTCTATTTCTCGCCCTGCTTCACCTTTTACTCCTCCTCCATATCACAAAACATTCCCGCCGATGACTAGTAGGTGTCCCGTCAGATGGGAGGGAAGGAGTGCGTCCTCTTGAATCAGAATCAAGGTCTTTGGGGCAGGATTTGTCGCCACTAAAGAAGGAATGGAAGACATGTGAGGGGAAGGTGAGGCGAGGCGGACAACGAAGGCAGTCAGGTGAATAGGATTTAAGGTCAGCTCAATGGGAAGGCTGTACGCGTGGCCGTGTTAGGAACAGGCTCTGAGAATAGAGGGATAGGAGTTAGGTGGTGGGTGGGGTGGCGGGGATGCAAGGCGTTATAATCAGGAGGGACATTCACGAGTCAAACTGCCGGTAAATACGTAGCTCCCGGTGATCCGTGGGGTGAAGGTTTTGAATTATATACCGAGTTTTTGTTGCTATTGTCATGTTGAGGTGTTTATCTGTTACCGTTACTTTGTTGTTAGTTGGGTCACGTTCACCCCATGTTCTCTCTCTCTCTCTCTCTCTCTCCTCTCTCTCTCTCTCGTCTCTCCTCTCTCTCTCTCTCTTCTCTCCTCTCTCTCTCTCTCTCTCTCTCTCTCTCTCTCTCTCTCTCTCTCTCACTCTCTCTCTCTCTCTTCTCTCTCTCGTCTCTCTCTCTCTCTCTCTCTCCTCTCTCTTCTCTCTCTCTCTCCTCTCTCTCTCTCTCTCTCTCTCTCTCTCCCACATCTCATTCTTTCACTTCTAGTTCTCTTTTTCTACTTCCATTTCCTTCTCCCTCTCCTCTCCCTTCTCACCCTATTCTGTCCCTACCTATATTTTCGTCCTCTTACCCTTCCGCATATCATCTCTATACTCTTTTCCTCTATTCTTTCCCTTGCTTCCCTTCCCTCTTTCCCACCAATGTCCCTCCAGCCAGCCACCCACATGTCAGGAACAGCTGCCAACCAACTACCGTTACCTAACACAAGTGGTGATTTGAGAAATGAATTAATGGATTGATTATTGTATTAATTTTTTCTCTGTTATGGTTCAGATGTAGCGGACGTATTTGTGTGAAGTGTCATAGCAATGTTGCCTTTTTATTCAAGTTTTTATCATCGTGTTTATTGCTGCAGTTCTCTTGAATAGAATTTTTTGAATAGAACTCTTTTGAATAGAACTGGGTGTTTGAGTGTGTGTGTGTGTGTGTGTGTGGTTGTGGGTGTGGGTGTGTGGGTGTGGGTGTGTGTATAAAGGTGTGTGTGTGTGTGTGTTTGATATTTTACGGACAGTTACTAGGTTACAAAGTGTGTCAGATGAATGAATATGAACTAAATGAGATGTATTAGTGACTTCTTAGTGTCCCTGATGCCTTGTGGCTGGTGTAGCGTGGTGGAGTAGAGAAGGCTTGAGCGATGGTACGGAGGGAGACAGGTGGGAGTGTAGAGTGCATGCGCATAGACATGATATACTATATGCCAATGTTCAGTGGAGAAAGGGTGAAGGGTCATGCTTAACACAGGGGAACAAGTGTCTTTAACAGTGCGATGACTACCCAAGTGTGTAGATCTAACCTGACACACCCACACCCACGCCCACGCCACACCCTATAAAGGTGGGTTATTGATTGATGAGAGAGAGAGAGAGAGAGAGAGAGAGAGAGAGAGAGAGAGAGAGAGAGAGAGAGGAGAGAGAGAGAGAGAGAGAGAGAGAGAGAGAGAGAGAGAGAGAGAGAGAGAGAGAGAGAGAGGAGAGAGAGAGGGAGAGAGAGAGAGAGAGAGAGAGAGAGAAGAGAGAGAGAGAGAGAGAGAAGAGAGAGAGAGAGAGAGAGAGAGAGGAGAGAGAGAGAGAGAGAGAGAGAGAGAGAGAGAAGAGAGAGAGAGAGAGAGAGAGAGAGAGAGAGAGAGAGAGAGAGAGAGAGAGAGAGAGAGAGAGAGAGAGAGAGAGAGAGAGAGAGAGAGAGAGAGAGGAGAGAGAGAGAGAGAGAGAGAGAGAGAGAATAAACAATTATGGCATACAACCAAAGATATGATTCCTACCATGCAGAATTGTGTCTTACTCGGAACGATCACTTTTTACCTCGCCAACGAAGTTGGAGAGGTTATGTTTTCACCCCGATCTGTCTGTCTGTCTGTCTGTTTGTTTGTTTGTGTACAGGATTTCTCGAAAAGTTACGAATAGATTTGGACCAAACTCGGTATACCAAGTCTATTTGGTATAAGGAAAGACTGATTTAATTCTGGATGAAATCTATTGACAAGTGCTGCCATGGCAACCAATTGATGAAATATTCGGCCGGAGGTATGCGTTTATACTGAGTGCATATATATATATATATATATATATATATATATATATATATATATATATATATATATATATATATATTTTTTTTTTTTTTTTTTTTTTTTTTTTTTTTTTATATATATATTTATTTATTTTTACTTTTTTATAACTTTTTTTTTTTTTTTTTTACCTTTTTTATATTCGGGCGGAGGTATGCGCTCTACTGAGTGCCCCCCCCTCCCCCTAGTTCCTGCTGTATTTACCTTTTTTTTCTTTTCTCTGATTAAATATTCGTTGTTGACGCAAAGGCAAGTTGATGATCGTAATATATACTCCTTTGTTTTGCTAAAAAATATTCTGACAACCTGTTTTAACCAAGATAAGGTCAATGTGTGTGTATTGACCTAGTTGTATTTATTATTATTTACAGGGCCTGAGCTACACTCGTATAGTTCCGTCTCCATATCTACATTTTATTTTGCTTTCTTAGTGCTTGTTGGGGGAAGCCGCCACCCCGGAAGACGGGCCGCAAACCCCCGGCTAACACCCGGTACCCATTCACTGCAGGGTGGACAGGCGCTCAGGTTTTAAGACCACCCATCTTTCTCCGCTCCGCCCGGGGATCGAACCCGGGATCTCTCGGTTGTGAACCGAGCAAGCTAAACACTTCATTCACTACGGAGTCTCTCTCTCTCTGTGTGTGTGTGTGTGTGTGTGTGTGTGTGTGTGTGTGTGTGTGTTACTGTGAAACTGAAATAGAGTCAAATACATGCGAGCATATACGCCTCCTGTACACACACACTCGCACACGCACACACACACACACACACCACACACACACACACACACACACACACACACACACACACACACACACACACACACACACACACAAACACATATATTATCCCCTTTGTCTCAATATTCCTGACATGTTTATTATGGCTAAAACACCTTTACATCAGAAAGCACCACATTCATCTCCTCGCCCCCCTCCCCCCCTCACCTTCACCCCGTTACCAGCCACGCCCAATTGTCCCTTTAACATCCCCCGCTTTAACCTCACACACTTCACACCTCACCTACCCCGCCCCTTCTTCCATCATCCCACAGCCCCATCCTTTCACAGCGCTATTTTATGACCCATGGCTTTTTTTTATCTATCGATCTTTTCCTTTCCAAATGATTTATGGCTGTAAGAGAGCTGAAGATTTTTATATTGCCATGGAAAACAAATGTTACGTATCACCACCACCACCACCACTACCATCAACAACAACAACAACAACAACAACAACAGCAACAACAGCACAGGTGACACATTTCCCGTCATAGTTTGGGAATAAAATGTTATGTTGGCTTCTGGATGTCGGGTGTCGGCAGGAAACTCGTGCTAAACGTGTCCCTCGTTTTTATAATTATGTCAATGTCTACTTTTCAAGGAAATTCCGCATGAACATTTTCTTGCATGTTTTGTGTATATGTAAAATAAAACGTGTTTTGGACAGGTAAACGCGGCATGGGGAAATATAAAAGTCAGATATGTGTTGGTTGTTGATCGTGAGTCCAACAGAGATATAAGAAACACAACACGTAGTACAACAACAACAACAACAACAACAACAACAACAACCAACAACAACAACAACAACAACAACAACAACAAACAACAACAACTACTACTACTACTACTACTACTACTACTACTACTACTACTACTACTACTACTACTATACTATTACTACTACTACTACTACTACTACTACTACTACTACTACTAGTACTACTACTACTACTACTACTACTACTACTACTACTACTACTACTACTACTACTACTACTACTGTTGCTGTTTTTAGCAATGTTAAGATGCGGGTATCGCGGACATGCGCAATATATAATGTTTGTGTTTTACTCATAAGTGATTCTGCCCCTTCCTCATGGCACAGAAACATTGGATGTTATTTTACGTTATGGCACAGAAAGGTAACTGGTAATACCAAGGTAATACCTTTATGTTTTATATAGCTTTAAAAAAAAAGAAAAAAAAAAAGAATCGAAGCACGAGGCAAACAGAAGAGAGAACAGGAAAAGTAAGGCCAGGGAGGAGGTTAAGCGAATAAAGAGTTCGTCCCAAATCAAATAAATCTTGGCGGGCGGCGAGGTGCAAACAGGAGTCAAGTTTTCCTGAACAACACCTCCGGAAACACAACAAAAGGCGATGTCAACCTTGTTTTTGGTCTTTTCCATATTCTTCCTCCTCCTCCTCCTCCTCCTCCTCCTCCTCCTCCTCCTCCTCCTCCTCCTCCTTCAGGAGGAGGATGGTCAACGTTTCATTACAGATCTCCGTAAAAATTATTTCAATGTTAGAGTTGTTGATCGCTGGAACAAATTCCCAGCAAATGTTGTGGAAGCCAGCACAATAACTTCATTTAAAAACAGACTTGACGCGCACTGTAAAGTAAATGAGTTTTGAAATTGCCTTGCGAATTTATATTATTGTCCCCCGGATCGATTAGTGTTAGTGGTGGTTGTAGTTAGCATATTTCATATCCTATCATTCTTCACTACGAAACTTCCATGTTCCTATCTTCTTTAGGGACATGGTATCCTTTTCTAACTGTCCTCTTACATGTAGTTGATAGTTAGTAGCATTGGAGTTCAGCAGATACTCTAGTTATAGACCAATAGGTCTCCTGGTGTCTGTTATTCCTATGTATTCGCCCGTCCGGGTGGCAAGGTTGGTAGAGACGTGAGCTCGCAATGTGCAGCGTCCCTGTGCATTCGGTCAGCGGTTCGAGTCCGCCTAGTTCGTGCTGACGTGGCGGCGCTTTGTATAGTCAATAACCTTGTAGTTGGTACTTGCAAAGTGTCTAGATAGGATGAAAATCTTATCTTATCCTATGTATTCCTATGTATTCCTTCTCCTCCTTCCCATTTTCCTCGTCCTCCTCCTCCTCTTTCCTAGATGTTTTGCTTTTTCCATATGTTTTAGCATTCTTTCCTTCCTGCTTTATTCTTATCTGTATATACTTTTGCATAATGCATTCTCTCTCTCTCTCTCTCTCTCTCTCTTCTCTCTCTCTCTCTCTCTCTCTCTCTCTCTCTCTCCTCCTCTCTCTCTCCTTTTCTCTCTCTCTCTCTCTCTCTCTCTCTCTCTCTCTCTCTCTCTCTCTCTCTCTCTCTCTCTCTCTCTCTCTCTCTCTCTCTCTCTCTCTCTTCCATATGTGTATATGTGTGTGTGTGTGAGTGTGTGTGAGAGAGTGTGTGTGTGTGTGTGTGTGTGTGTGTGTGTGTTACTGTGTTACTGTGTGTGTGTGTGTGTGTGTGTGTGTGTGTGTGTGTGTGTGTGTGTGTGGTTGTGTGTGTGTGTGTGTGGGGTGTGTGTGTGTGTGTGTGTGTGTGTGTGTGTGTGTGTGTGTGTGTGTGTGTGTGTGTGTGTGTGTGTTACTGTGTTTGTGTGTTACTGTGTGTGTGTGTGTGTGTGTGTGTGTGTGTGTGTGTGTGTGTGTGTGTGTGTAGCCAAAACTAACTTTCCTTTTTTTACGCTTCTTAAATCGAAGCAAAATTACAAATAGAAGCCGCTCAAGAAAAATATTATATAACAGCAAAGCCATCAGAATGAATATACAAAATGAAAACAGTAATGCACAGAACAAAGTATTTACCAATTGTTTTCGTTTCCCTGGAAATGAAAATTGGAGACATTTACATACTGCCAAACCTGCCCCCTCCCCCTCCCTCCCCTGCCGTCCTTCCCCCTGCCTTTCTCTCCCCTACCGTCCTTCCCCCTGCCTCTCCCTCCTCTGCCTCTCCCTCCCCTGCCGTCGCCGCACCTTGTCCTGCAGCTTCACGTCGACGGCCCGCCCAATCACGGCTTCCTAGCATGGTATGTACGCCTTGCAGTCGTGCCACAATGGTGTGGCTGCTGAAAATAGGGAATTTTTTCAAGTTTGAGTGATGTGTTTTCATTTAATTGTGATTCTTTTGTTCTTGGTCACGAATGGCGTTTTCATTATAGCTTTTCTACAGCAGTGTCAAGCAAAGGTTTAATACGGAAATTACGTCGTGAGATTTTTTCAAATTGATTTTGATAAGAAACCTAAGGAAGGAAGATAATAGCCTACAGGCGCTATAGGCTCAAAACGTAAAACAAAATAGATAAAATATATTGGTATATTACTATTCATATCACTGCTGCGGATAATACGTATTGACAGCGTTCACAACTAACCTGCATTTATAATTTAATGTCGATACAACTGTGAATTTATACTAACAAAAATATGGAGTTCGCGGCTAGAGAACTCCCAAAACAGTTATTAAAGAATTTAGTAGTAGCATACAAGTAATAGAGTGACAAGACACCTCCCGAACTAAATTGGCCCACCCCACTTTCTATATTATTTTACAATCTAATTGATAAGGACTGGCAACTAAGCGGGCTTTTTGTTGCTTCTTTTTTTTTGCCCTTGGCCACTCCTATGTGATGTAAAAATATAATAAAAAAGATAAGATAAGATTTTCATCCTATCTAGACACTTTGCAAGTACCAACTACAAGGTTATTGACTATACAAAGCGCCGCCACGTCAGCATGAACTAGGCGGACTCGAACCGCTGACCGAATGCACAGGGACGCTGCACATTGGGAACTCACGTCTCTACCAACCTTGCCACCCTGACGGGCTAATAAAAAAAAATAAAAAAAAATATAATAAAAAAGAGCATATGCGGTGCTGGCCAGTGCTGAGCTCAGAGTTGTGACAAAACAAACACTTCCTCCTGCCTCTGTCTTTCCAGTTTCACTTCCTGTCACATTATCCCTATGTTATATTACTTTCTCCAGGCTCACTCTCTTTTTACATCACTGCCTCCATTCCATCTCGATTCCATCTGCGACTCTCTCTCACGCCGAGATTTTATCGGCTTAGCCATCGACCCAAACGCGATGTGTTTGTTACCTACACATTTGTTTGTCTACTACATCTCTATATAAAAAGAATAGTTCTTTTTTCTTAACCTTTGTAAGAATTTGATATTTTCTGCAACAGATGCACTAAGAAAAGATTACATTATTTGTGTAATCGTAATTTCTGATTGTTGTTTGAATATTTTTTCCTAGTAGATGTGTCAATTTATCAATCTAAAACAGGTATGTACATTCAAAATCTAAATCTCCAGTGTTGAGACTGCCTGTCATTAATTATTTGAAGAGGATAGGAAGAGGATTTGAGAGGATAGAGAATGATCCGTCTGTTATCATTCATCACGTCCACAACAATAATTTTGACATTCAATCAGGAAAAAAATAAATACATTCTCCAGAAAACCAGACAACGACAACAAACTGATATGAAAAAAGTCCGAACTGTAAATTGGTTTTGACTTAATTAAAGATAAACAAATTTAGCGAATGAAAATCACAGTGATGAAAATATGCAACAAATATTAATTAAACACTTACGTATTGACTTTACTTCATTACATTCTTGCCATTTGATTCTGTGTTAGTTTGCTGAGTGGTGGTTGGCTCTTGAACACACTCAATGCTGCGCTCAGAGTGGTGGTTGGCTCTTGAACACACTCAATGCTGCGCTCAGAGTGGAGGCTCAGCGCGCGTGATGGCCGACTAATATTTGATGGTGACAATTGGCTATATGCAAGAATTCTCGTCAAATCCCGGCAGGTGGAGATTCCCCACAGTCGTATCTCCACCGGTGGGATCTTCAAGAAATGCCCGGCCGGTGGAGATTGGGCAGGCGTACCAACACAAGCGAGTCCAAGACGGCATCAGTATTTTTACTGTTTTATACATATCTAATACATTTTACTAGTGTAATTTATCATTTCTGCCATTAAAATAATAGCTTAGTTAGTGTTCGCCACATGTCTGAGGCGTTGGTGTAGAAAAACTGGGCCCGAGTGATGCGTGGAGTACATTTGAAAGGTCCGCCACCACAGCTCCACAATGGCTGACCTCCATCCTCCCGCCGCCTCCCAGCTTCCTCAGAAGCTAACACACCTATATAAGGCCTCCTGGACCTGATTTTACCTTAATTATGACACGTGTGCATTTACAAGCTATGCATGTTACTCTCGGTTGTGAAGAAAACTCACCTGTAATGGTCTGGGAAGAAATAGGATGGAATAAGGGCAGAGCGGAATGCAGGTGGGATGTGCATGGTGAGCAATCAGCTGACTCAACGCAACCAGTGGAGCGCAACGGGTGGAGTGTTTTCAAATGATTCTTGTATGCCGCGCCCCGGTGCAACGGGTCGAGAAAATTTCTTGCATATGGCCCAATGTTTTGACGCGAACACCATTATCGGCTTTATGCTGGACGCAAAGAGCTAATCTGGCTGTTGCACTATTTATACCTCTCATTTAAGGGGGAAGCACATGCGACATGAATATTTACTTTTTCACTTATGTATATTTGTCTGTGGCTTTTTTCAAAATCTATTTTTTTTATAATTTTTTTTAACGATATTTCAGTTTCTTTCAGGTCACCAAATTACCTTGTTTTACGAGACTCAAAAATACACAACCGTGCCAATGCCTTGTGTACCTTTATAATGTTTTCTAGCATATTACAGGAAAATACTGTTACGCCATATTTTCAGTAATTTAGTCAATAGCTTTTCAGTCTGTTAACCATCCTGCTCATCCTTTCCGTCCTTTCAGCTTCCTGTTCTTTTGCACGCGTACAGGGACAACATCGCTTTGTTTTGCCTTTTATATATTAGGGTGTCTAACCTTTGGATCTCTCTCTCTCTCTTTCTCTCTCTCTCTCTCTCTCTCTCTCTCTCTCTCTCTCTCTCTCTCTCTCTCTCTCTCTCTCTCGACTAGAAACCAATTTTCCGCCCTAGTGGAGACATGGACGCGGGGAGAATATTCTGGCGGTAATATTCAGACGAGGGAGCGAGGCGAGGGTCGTGTTAGCGCGGATCAAGGATGAGCGTGATGGGCGAGGGCGTTGTGGGAAGACCTGAGAGGATGAGGCGTTAAAAGAGAGGCGTTGGCAGTGAACAGAAAGGAAGGATCCGGGGAAGGAAAACACCTGGTAATATTGAGATTCATTTGTTAGGTCTTAATATGTTTTTACTTAAGTAACTGTCTTTGTTTAAGTTTATTTATGTGTTATACATTAATGGAACACGAAGGCAGTACTCGAAAATAACCGAGACAGTCACGATGAATAATAAATGAAGCCAATGAAAGGCAGGCTACGTACAGCTGTGTTGATTTATTCACGAGTTCCATAAAACTTTTAATTTGCTCCATACAAAGACGGAACAAAGGCAGCCAGAATGACAGCCGTGATGAAAGGAGGCATCGAATGAGACCCAGTATAGATGTAATTTCCTTACTATTCACTAAGGTTATGTCTCGTGGCCCGGCCTTGAGGGAGCCTTGCACACCAGCAGGAGAGAGGCCGTGGTCAAGGGGGCGGTAGTGGCCCTCTGAACCACGGGGCCTTGAGGGAGCCTTGCACACCGGCAGGACAGAGGGCGTGGTGAAGGGGGAGGTAGTGGCCCTCTGAACCACGGGGCCTTGAGCGAGCCTTGCACACCAGCAGGACAGAGGGCGTGGTCAAGGGGGCGGTAGTGGCCCTCTGAACCACGGGGCCTTGAGGGAGCCTTGCACACCAGCAGGAGAGAGGGCGTGGTGAAGGGGGAGGTAGTGGCCCTCTGAACCACGGGGCCTTGAGGGAGCCTTGCACACCAGCAGGAGAGAGGGCGTGGTGAAGGGGGAGGTAGTGGCCCTCTGAACCGCGGGGCCTTGAGGGAACCTTGCACACAAGCAGGAGAGAGGGCGTGGTGAAGGGGGAGGTAGTGGCCCTCTGAACCGCGGGGCCTTGAGGGAGCCTTGCACACCAGAGCAGGAGAGAGGGCGTAATCAAAGGGGAGGTAGTGGCCCTCTGAACCACGGGGGGAGGAAATAGAAGCTCGTAGTCCGGCTCTATACGTTGCAATTTAGATTAATCCGAAGCAATTACGGCCGATTGATACAGACCTTGAGTTGCCGTGGGATGCAGGTCTAGGACAGTTACCCCGTGAACGAGGGTCTCCTAAACAACCAGGGTGGAGGGTTTGTGGTACTCTGGTCTACCGGATCTCTCGTCCCTGTCGGCGAGAGATTAACTTTTCACGTTGTCGAGTGTTCCTACTTTCTACGAATCAATATAGATATCTAATAAGCTTTTAGATGTGTTTAAGTATACCTAACCTAATCGTAACCTAACCTAACAGTAACCCAACCTAACCATTACCGTCGGCGAGAGTTCCCGGTAGAGGAGGCAGGATCTATCACGTCGCGCCGGTGTTGCCTGGAGTACGTGTCTATTAATGGAATGTCTCCTACGCAAGAGTGTTACAGCAATATAGTGTTCGGGTTACCGAGTTAGATGAAGATAATATATATCCTAAGGATGTTTGTTTTCAATCTATATTTTCTTGTCACAGTCCTTGTTAGGTGCTTCGGACCACACATGCGCGCGCACACACACACACACACACACACACACACACACGCACGCGCACACACACACACACACACACGGGTACTCCGTGGTGTAAGGGATAGCACGCTCGGTTCACAACCGAGAAGTCCCGGGTTCGATCCCCGGGCGGAGCGGAAACAGATGGGTTGTTTCCTTAAAACCCGAGCCCCTGTCCACCCAGCAGTGAATGGGTACCAGGTGTTAGCCGGGGTTTGTGACCTGCTCTCCGGGGTGCTGGCTTCGGCCAACACAAAGCACTAAGGATGAATGATAAAAATGTTGATATGGAGACGGGGCCCACACAGATATACGATATACGAGCGTTGCTCAGACCCTGTAAAATACAACTAGATGAATACACACACACACACACACACCACACACACACACACATACACATACACATACACACACACACACACACACACACACACACACACACACACACACACACACATACACACACACACACACACACACACACACACACACACACACACACACCAAAGAGAAAGGTGTCTGTACAATATATTTTGATTATATCACTTACCTTCCATGCAAATGTCGAGATATACGTAGACTCACACAATATGGTTTATAAAAATGTTTATACAAAGTACTTTTTTTGCATAGGTACTATAGGTAACACAAGTATCGGTGCATAGGGGTCCGATGAATACTGTAAACATTCGGTCAAGTGCTGCTTATATGGGAGGGTTGGTATGCCATGAATTGGGTGATGATAGAATGGAATGATACATATTGAATTGGGTGTTCTAGAGTTCGAACCGGCCAACGATTGTTTATCGCACAACGCTTGTTGCAGACTTTTCGGAGCGTGTCGTATTCTCGAGTAACGTTCCGAATAGATGGTCCGTCAGCAACACATTATGTTTGGCGAGTGAATAACACCAGGTTTTACTCTCTCTCTCTCTCTCTCTCTCTCTCTCTCTCTCTGCATCCTCATCTCTCTCTCGTCTTCTCGCTCTCTCTCTCTATCGTCTTCTCGTCTCTCTCTCTCTCTCTCTTAGCTCTCTGCGATCATCCTCTCAGTTCTCTCTCTCTCTCTCTCTCTCTCTCTCTCTCTCTCTCTCTCTCTCTCTCTCTCTCTCTCTCTCTCTCTCTCTCTCTCTCTCTCTCTCTGTTACCGTCACATATTTTTCTTTCTGTATCCACACCCATGCACATATTTCGTGTTGTCTTAGTTGCATAATGCGTTACTAAGGCACCCTAACCAATAGTAATGGCAACATATTAAGGGAAATTTATTAATACATGCAATGATACGTGCTAGACTTTATTTTCAGTTTGTAAAGGTTTGTGTAATCTCGCCCAAGTGTAGTGGTTATATCACTGTTACACCTTTTGCGTAACTATCATAAACGTATTTTTTTATGTCACGTGGACGTTGGTGGCATCCATGCCTTCACGGCTGCATGCGGTCCTGGCTGCAGGCGTGGGATATACAAAGTATTTATTGTTAATATAATATGTGAAGCATGATATTAGTCTCTTTAGATTCCCTTTATGACACAGAATGTATTATTGACTATATCTTTACCAGTTATGTGTTATGATCTTGCACATTTTGCCCACGTTGCATTTCACAGGTGATGTAAATTTCTCTCTCATATGTGGTATTTTGTCAAATGATATGACAATCGTTAAAGTGTGTGGCGGCATTTACCACGTAACGCTGCCGCTGCCATCATGCACTGTTCATTCATCCTCTTTCTTTTCCTCCACCTCATCCTATACCTAATCATTCCTATACCTATGCCTCAATACATTGTTTCCTAGGTCGGAGGTCTGGGCTCACCCTCACTCCAAGATCTTTTTCACCTTCTGATCTTTTCAGCGATACATTGCTTATGGTGTATCTATTACCAGGTTTTTTTCGACCAACATTCATAACGCTGCATTTATCAATGGAATTTAATATTGATAAATGCAGCGTTATGAATGTTGGTAGAAAAAACCCTGGTAATAGATACACCATAAGCAATGTATCGCTGAAAAGATCAGAAGGTGAAAAAGATCTTGGAGTGAGGGTGAGCCCAGACCTCCGACCTAGGAAACAATGTATTGAGGCCAGAAATAGAGCTAATAGAGTATTAGGATTCATTACCAGAAGTGTTAAAAATAGAAGTGCGGAAGTTATTCTAAAGCCTTATCTGGCTCTAGTCAGGCCTTACCTAGACTATACAGTTCAGTTTTGGTCTCCATATTACAGGATGGATATAGTGTTGTTAGAAACAGTGCAGAGAAGGATGACCAAAATGATACAAGGGATGCGTAACTTCAGTTATGAGAGAAGATTGAAGTTATTAAAATTACACTCACTCGAGAGACGCAGAGTAAGGGGCGACCTGATAGAAGTTTTTAAGTGGATAAAGGGATTTAATAAAGGAGAGGTAGAAAAAGTTCTTACGGCATTTAACCAGGGTAGAACAAGAAGTAACGGATTCAAGCTGGAAAAGCGTAGATTTAGAAAGGAAATAGGGAAAACTGGTTCACAAATAGGGTGGTGAACGAATGGAATGGTCTCAGTAGACAGGTAGTTAGTGCGGAGTCATTAGGGAGCTTTAAAGAGGAGCTGGATAGGTTCATGGATGGGGATGAAAGGTGGATGTAGGTAGTGTTAGGTGACAGGAACTACCACGTGTAGGCCTCGCGGTCTCTTGTAGCTTCCTTATTTTCTTATGTAATCCTCCTCCATATCTTTCACTATCCTCGTCCTCAATACCACCGCCACTGCCACCAACATAACAACAGCACACACCGTCTTGGAAATGCCTCAATAAGGACATTGTGACGCCAGGGAAGGAAGAAAGGAAGGCAAGGAAGGACCTCTCCACGCCCTGAGCCTCGCTGGAACGCCTCGGCGGAGACCAACGCGCCCCAGCCTCGTCTGTTCCATCGTCCTCCCCACCACTGCCATGAAGATTAATTAGGCTTCGTTCCTGCGAGGGAGGGGTTTGTGACCTCGGTTTGCCGTAATACCAAAGCTAGTGGGTATCAGGCTGACGAGGAAGGAGCTTAGCGGGGACTTACGGCCGTTCTAGGGGCGTATACTGCGTGAGTCAATTGTGTGGAGGAAGAAAGTCACCGTACACTCCGCCGCCTCTTAAGGATAATCACGGAAAGTCGCTTAGAGGGGAAAGTTTTGAAAGAAGACGCGGCAGTGGTCTTGAAAAATAGATGTAAGGGAGTGAGTAGTTCATTTCAACAATATTTTCTTATAAAACTTCTTTGTTTTTCTTTTTTGATCTACTTTTTTGATTTTTAAACTTAAATGTAATTTTACGCGTCTGAAATAAACTTTTATCCGTCGTATATCAGATATTATTCTTTTACTAATGGATACTTTAAAATTAAGTATCATTTAACTTTTCTACACACGTACCCCTTGATCATCAAAATTAATATATTTGTCAGTAATTTCAAACATTTCCGAGATGATTTCAAATTATTTAATTTTATTTTTCTCTTCTCTCTCCTCTCTCTCTCTCTCTCTCTCTCTCTCTCTCTCTCTCTTCTTCTCTCTCTCTCTCTCTCCTCTCTCTCTCTCTCTCTCTCTCTCTCTCTCTCTCTCTCTCTCTCTCTCTCTCTCTCTCTCTCTCTCTCTCTCTCTCTCTCTCTCTCTCTCTCTCTCTCTCATTGATTGCAAACTTCGACAGATGAAAGAAAAGAGAAGTGTATAAATGGCTTATCATTATTTCAACAGAATTTCTCGCGGCGTTCAAGATGGCCCTCGCCCTGTGACTACTCCTTTATTAAATCTCGTATTTCAAATATTTTTTCACTGATGTTAGTTTCGTTTGCCTGCTAAATAAAAGATAGAAATTTTTAAATATAACTAATGATATTCCAAAGATGTGTGGGAGGCATAAGAAAAGGGTGACGGAAGGAGGGTAATTTATGGCAGAGTTAGGGAAAGGTCGCGCCTCACATTTCCATTCGACGTCTTTCGGTTCCTTGTGGCTCGTAGTCGCCTCCCTCTGTCTGTATGGAGGTCCAATTATAACTCTTTGACACCTGTGACGTGCCTCTGTTCTTCCTAATTTCCCTGTGCTGTTACCCTTTTTTTATCTATAGTCTTTGTTGCCTTTGTCCCTGTGGTTCCCTTTGCCCTTCCCCTTTACTTCCCTGACTCCCTTGGGGCCGCTGATGTCTGCAGGCGATGACGCAAAAGTGGTTCTGAATTTTACGGTGAAGACAAATTCGCGGTGCCGCCTTGAGCATGGGCGACAGACGCCTCAAGGGCCGCGGGTGTTCCGGGATCGAAGCTGCGAGGAAGACATTGTAAGCTGCCTTTACTCTTGTGGCAAGTTTGGACGTGATCTGATTATCG
>JACEEZ010000206.1:30000-37500 GCA_016584305.1 Chionoecetes opilio
TTTTCAATTCTCTCTCTCTCTCCTCTTCCTCTCTCTCCCTCCCCTCTCTCTCTCTCCCCTAATATATATATATATAAATATACTATATATATATATATATATAATTTCTATATAAAAATTTTAGGGGAGAAAAAGGAGAAGAGAGAGGAGAGAGAGAGAGGGGAGAAGAGAGAGAGAGAAGAAAAGGGAAAATAATTAAAAAGGGGTTTTTTGGTTCCCTCTCTCATATTCTCACTTATATATCTCTCTCTCTCTTTCACGGAGGGAAGGAGGGAGAAGAGAGGGGGGAGAAGAAATTTATTTTTTACCTTAATGTTTGCAGGGTATTTTTGGTATTTATCAAAAAACAAAATATTCAATGGAAAGCAAATTTTAAATTCTGCTTGTATTGATATCGCCCCTCTTAAAAGCTGTCCCCCACAAAGTTAAAACATGACGACGAGTTTTTTTTGTGAATGGTTTTTAAATTCTCATATTTCTTCAGAGTCTCATAATGACCTTTATTTAATGTGTTTTACTATGTTTTATGTGATAATCTTATAGAACAAACATTTCCGAAGATAACAGTCTATCCTTTATACATGTATAACATGATATACTGCGGGGTAATGCCTTGAGAACTTCCCCAGGTCTTGGGTGAACGAGGAGGCCTTGGCACCAAGATGGCGCCCAGTAGCGTTTAACATAGGGCCTATGAATGACGATACCCTCTTATAGAGGTACCCTAGGTATACCGAGTTTGGTCCAAATCTATTCGTAACTTTTTGAGAAATCCTGTACACTAACTAACAGACAACAGACAGACACAGATCGGGGTGAAAACATAACCTCTCCAACTTCGTTGGCGGAGGTAACAAGGTGAATAGATAAATGATAAAGCTTCGCACGGACAGTAGAAGCAGCACGCCGTAGGGAATCCGAGCCTTTATTGCTGTTCGGTAACGCTTGGGTTCGTGGGCGTCGCGGTAGAGCCAGCCAGGGGGAGAGGGTGAGCGAGTAAGCCCACCACGCACCCACTACACCTGCCGCGCCGCCCTTCTCCCCGCCCCCCTTGTGCCCCAGGTAATTATTGGAGACTTGCCATCGACGGGAGGACGTGTGGGATATAAGGAAGAGAGGAGAGCTGGGTCATGGGACGGGAGGAGAGCTGGGTCATGGGACGGGGGGAGAGCTGGGTCATGGGACGGGAGGAGAGCTGGGTCATGGGACGGGAGGAGAGCTGGGTCATGGGACGGGAGGAGAGCTGGGTCATGGGACGGAAGGAGAGCTGGGTCATGGGACGGGAGGAGAGCTGGGCCATGGGACGGGAGGAGAGCTGGGTCATGGGACGGGAGGAGAGCTGGTTCATGGGACGGGAGGAGAGCTGGGTCATGGGACGGGAGGAGAGCTGGGTCATGGGACGGGAGGAGAGCTGGGCCATGGGACGGGAGGAGAGCTGGGTCATGGGACGGGAGGAGAGCTGGGTCATGGGACGGGAGGAGATGTGGGCACCATTTAGGGAGGATGTGTATAATCACCAATAGCGGGGGTGCGAAGAGGAAGGGAGAGGAAACCAAGAATAGGCAGGCGAAGATGTGTCCCAAGTGCCGGCCAATCTAATTTGTGATTCATGACTGTTGTTTATCTATTTAGTTTGCTCTCTCGCTTTCTTTTGTTGGTGTTTTCTTTTGTTTTTCTTTCCATGTTTCATAGTTGTTTTTTGTTGTTGCGTCTCTGCATGACTTTCTTTTATTCTCCTCCTTTCTTTTACCCTTCCTTCTCCTTCGTCTATGCCTTCTATTCCTCCTCCTCCTCCTCCTCTTCTTTCTCTATTGTATCCCCCTCCGCCTTCTCTTCCTTTTCCAGTACTGAATTTTGAGATCCCGGATTACTAAATTACCGAAACAGCTCCCGTTTATACAAACCTTTTCGATATTGGAACACTTGCTGCCCCAAACAAATGACAAAACTTCGCAACAAAAACCCAAGGAATCCAATAAGTGACTGCACAATTTACGAGACTCTGTGTATATAGAATGAAATGGTGGAGCCGCCAACACTTCCTGCATCATAAGTAGTTGTTGGAAAAGTTATAGTTGTAATAATACATCGGTACCAATAACAGAACAGTACGTAGCGGTAGTGATAGTGGTAGTAATAATTGTAGTAACAGTATTAAAAGCAGTAGCAACATAAGCAGTAGTACTATTAGTAATGTCTGTTAATTTTTTTTTTTTTTTTTTAAATTTATTATTATTATTATAAGAGTAGCGGTTTTTGTTGTTATAGAAATAGCAAGTGTAGGAATTGAACTCTTGATAGTAGTAACTGTAATACGAGAAGGAATATCAGTAGTAGATGTAGCAGTAGTAAAGGTAGCAGCAGCAGTGGTATAGTTGAAGTAAACATTAACTGCTTGTGCTGACATCGCAAAGTTTTAAGGGTTTGAATGGGCCTTGAATTCACGTTTGGATGAAAGCGAGGCGGAGAGATTTCCCAAACCACAAGCAGCAGTGTGTGTGTGTGTGTGTGTGTGTGTGTGTGTGTGTGTGAAACTGTGTGTGTGTGTGTGTGTGTGTGAAACTGTGTGTGTGTGTGTGTGTGTGTGTGTGTGTGTGTGTGTATGTGTGTGTGTGTGTGTGTGTGTGTGTGTGTGTGTGTGTGTGCGTGCGTGCGTGCATTAGTAGCCTCCTTAAGCACGCATGAGTATCCTGGTGTATGTACCAGTGCGTTTGTGTCGTGACAGGTTTGACAACGCCGACCACTCGATATTCCGGGAATTTAAAACAGAGTCGAGAAAAACTAATGGCATTCCTATGAAACAAAAACTTCTTAACATGATGGAAAATCCTTTACCAAATCGTATTTTGCTGAATGCAATAAATTACCAGCAGGAATTGTAGATGTAGAAGCGATCACTTTCTCAATAATGCATTGGACAGACATCTGATAGCAATATTAGGGGTCAGTGTTTCGATGAGAGGCGATAAAACTTAGATATTTGAGGAGTCGGCCTTCTCACTGTAACCCTTCACACGACAGTCCAGTTGCTGAGGAAAAATAGCGTCATGTTGTAGTGGGGAATTTGTACACTAATTCGTGTAATTTCAGCGTGTAATTTGCATATATATGATGCATTAATTCAGTGGCCGTCCTGTAAATTCCGGCTGCTACCTTATGCGTAAACATTTTCTTTTATATATATTGTTACGACTGCAGCCTCAAACGCAACAGACTATTCACTAAACGTGAACCGATAGAAGCCCTCCAGCTTCTATCCAGAGAAAGAGAGGGGCCGTAACCCTCCCTTCTACTCTCCTGCTCAAATACAAACGTATACTACCGATTTCAGCCTAGGCTACTGACAGGCCCGGCTGTATCACTAAACAAACAAGAGTGAGAGCACCTCTGCTCTCACCTCCACTCTAAGTGATACTTGAAGAAATATGCTACGTAACGCTTCAAAATGCTACCGCGATTGTATCCATGGGCGGTTAAACAGTGGTGATGGAAAGTTCCTCCCTGTTACGTTATTACTGGAGTGCACCTCCCACCTTTCTCATCCCACTACCCAGAAGGACGGGAAACTGGTATTCATGTTATGAGCTGGCCTCGCAGAACAAAGGTTAATTAGTGTACAGGCGGTGTGTGTGTGTGTCAGTGTCTCCTGTGCTAGCCAAAACTCCAAAACACCGTAACCATTCGTTTCCCGCCTTCCGTCCGTTAATACTAAACTTAGCACGTGGTCAGCCCGAAAGCCTCACCCAAATGGTGGAACCCAAGTGTTTTCAATACTACAACTTCAGACACCCTCTAGCTATTCACTGACTCAAGTGAATGTAGGGCAAACTTCCTACACAAAGACTCAACAACTACCGAAACGCAGCAACTCAACGACGATGGATAGCAAGAGGCTGCGGAGCAGAGCGGCACGTGTATTCGCTATTAAGGCCAGACCTCTACTGACTAGTGACTACTGAGCTCGGGCGCTGCTCGCCACGCGGGACCCACCAGGGGCGGGGGCACCTCCCTCTCCCCATCTCCCTCTCTCCTCATCTCCTCCTCCTCACTCATCCGAGGACACACACCAGCCAGGCTCGTGGCAGGTATTACAATATATATAACAAGGATGAGCGTTACCAACTTAATTTCTGGTGAAAAAATTCTAGCATTGCGAAGGCGTTACGCTGAATAGATCTCATTGTTTGTTTTCCATCTCATGAGTCATGTTTATAGACCAGCAGCCCAGAGCAGTTTGATCAAACGAACGAGGTACCAATATCTGAGCACAGGAGCATACATAGTCGAACTTAATATATGCAGATATGAATGTCTGCCGGGCACCCCCTGCTGCATGTGGCCCCTAGGGCCCACAAAAAGAGGACCAAAAATGGTCTCGATCAAACATTGGAAGTACCACCTCAAATTTGTTTGAGGTGAACAGGCACATCACACAGAGTACAGAATGATCCCTGCCAGACACATTTTCTGCTGTAAAGGGCCCGCCAGACACCCAAAAAGGGTCCCAAAATTTGGGCTGGATCAAACATTGGAGGTACCATATCAAACCAATTTTAAATGAATAGGTACATCATACAGAGCATGGAATGGCCCATGCAAGACAAACTATCTGCTGCAAAGGGTCCGCCAGACGCCCCCCAAATGTGGTTCTTATGTCCAGGATCTTAGAAATGACAGAGTAAATATTGAAAGTACCATTTGAAACTAACTTTAATTAATTAGATTACTTCCACTAAGTATAGAATGGCCGATGCCAGACAAATTGTCTGCTGCTAAAGGGTCACCAGACCCTCCAAAAAGGGTCCCAAAATTTGGGCTCCATCAAACATTGGAGGTACCACATGAAACCACTTTTAAATGAATATGTAAATCCTACAGAGCACAGAATGGCCCATGCAAGACAAATCACTTGCTGCATAGCCAGACGCCCCCCGAATGTATGGCCCTGATGTCCAATTTCTTAGAAATGACCGATGGTGAACGAGGTGATATCACGTAGTGATATGAAATTTGAGGCTAAGTACCCTCTTATTTCTTACTTTTTTTCTTCTCTTCATCCCACCAACCAGACCCAAATGGCCAAAGTGTTGTTTAGTTATCGTAAGTGTAACATAGGTGGCAGCAGGGCATTAATCAGCACTGTCATTGTCTTAATTGCACTGTCAGTGTCACATGTCTGTCAAGTTAACAGCTTTGTTTTAGAGAATGTCTTTTGATTAAAAGGTAAGTAAAGGAAAAAAGATCGAGGACAAATTTGGAGAGAAAATCTCAATAGCTACTTACGACCACCGGAAGGGTAACTTTGTGTATAGGTCAGGTATGTCCGAAGGTGATGCCAGAGCTAGCCTCCATAATAATGATGAGAAGCACCACCATGTGATACGAACTGCAGCCCTTCATCTTCGAGCCGTGATACAATCAATCAATCATTAGGGGCATACGCCGGGGGGCGCGTCGCCTCGCCCACCCTACGACGCCACTCCCGGGGGTCACCACGCGCGAGTTCCCATGCAGGCTCCTTTCCCATACCTAGCAGCTCTCGACAAGAAACATCAACTTGCCCCAGCCACGAGCCTAGTGGGCGCCCCCTTAGCCTCCTCCACGCCGGATTGTCTCTTACAGATGCAACCCGATGGGAAGGATCGGTTTCAGGGTAGCGTGCCACATGCCCATATAACCGAAGTTGGCGCTGACGGACTATGCAGGTAATAGGTCTCGATTCAGTCACACGGTGCAATCGCTGATTTGACACGTAATCATCCCAGCAATACCCCATGATTCTGCAAAGACACTTATTACCAAAGGCATTGATTCGTCTCTTCAAGTCACTATTTAGTGTCCATGTCTCACAACCATAGAGTAAGACAGGGATCACAAGCGACTTGAAGATCCGGATCTTGTCCTCCTGCACAGGTACCGACAACGCCAAATACTCCCGCTGAGCGAGTCCATAACACCGTGGGCTATGCCAATCCGCCTTAAGACTTTTGACGTGACCGCCGTCAATATGGACTGCGCTACTAAGGTATGTAAAACTTTCCAAGATCTCAATGTCCTCGCCACACGCATGAACAGACTGTACTGCTTCATCTAGTAAGTCTCCAAACACCTGGACCTTGATCTTAAGCCAGGAGACCTCAAGTCCCAAAGGCTTTGCCTACTCGTGCAGCGCCTCGAGAGCCATCACCAGGACCTCCAGCGACTTAGCAAAGATTACTGCATCATCGGCAAAAAACAAGATCAGTTATCTTGGTGTTGCCGACGGATGCTCCACAATCACTTTGATCTACAACCTTGTCCAATACCCAGTCCATACAAGCGTTGAAAAGTGATGGGGCAAGTACGCACCCTTGCCTCACTCCTGTATTCACAGGCAAGAAGCTGGATACACCTGCCTCACACTTCACAGCACTCTCAGTCCCAGAATACAGACCAGTTATCAAACCAATAGTCCCTGCAGGAATCCCGCGAAGTCGCAGAAGATCCCAGAGTGACTCACGATGCACGGAGTCAAACGCCTTCTTGAGATCAACATAGGCTGCAAGCATCCCCTGTCGAAACTCACGTCGGCGTTCCACCAGGACACGAAGCGCTAGGATACGGTCCGTTGTTGACTTACCAGGCGTGAACCCAGACTGCTGAGGTCTCTGATGCTTCACCAGATGACTGCGAATCCGTGTCAGCAATAGATGGGGAAGACACCTTGCCTGGTACGCTGAGCAGTGTAATACCGCGGTAATTGCAACGTTGCAGTCCTGACGGTCCCCTTTCCCTTTCCAAATAGGGAAGACCAGCCCCCTTTTCCAGTCAGGAGAAATGGTACCTGATTGCCACACGGCAGTCAGGACAACATGCAACCCGCGGATCATGGCCTCACCTCCAGCTTTGACGAGCTCCGCACTGATATTACAAACACCAGCTGCCTTTCCACCCCTCAACATTGCTACAGCCTCTCTGACTTCGTCAAGAGAGGGTGTGGTTTCGTCAATGGGAGGATCGGCATCCACTGCCTGTAACCCAGTGGTGTGAAGCTGCTCAGTTGGAGGGTCCACCGTGAACCGTGATACAGCCGTGATACAGGCGATGCCCAAATGGAACACCCCGACACCGACATCTGTAGCGGCACTTAAGGCATGTTCACCTGAACCACCAGAAGAAATGTTGCTGTTTTACAGAACACTCCTTTGTGGCTTTCGTGAATCTTCTGGTGATGATAACCGAGATGCAATGGATAGAAAAGTGACAGCCATGTCATCAGATGCTGTGTACAACACATCAAGAGGTGCTGTGTGGCCTTGGAAACAGACCGTACTTGGATTGGGACTTGGGACTTTGACTGGTTCCAAGTTAATCTTGCGTATCCTAAATCGTCTAGGGTATTCCTTGAGTTATGATGAGGTCAAGGCATTAGAGACTGAATTTGCGTATTCAGTTGAAGAAAACGATCGAAATATTCCTGATGGGGGGGAACTGAATCCTAACCAAGGCACAGGACTTGCA
>JACEEZ010000206.1:42500-65000 GCA_016584305.1 Chionoecetes opilio
CTTTTGCCAGGACGGAGACCTCTCTGCGTTCCTTCCTTCCACGCTACACAAGAATGTGGAACCGCATGGTACAGCAGACACAGCTTCACTCTACCTCGTCACTCCAGACCTTCAAGAGTGCTGTGAACGCTTGGATAAAGCAGCCATAGTATTAAGTACCTACCTGTAAACCTGTAAACCCTGCTTAAGTTCAACTATGTCTATATATATATTATTAGTAGTGAAAAATAAAATGTAAAATTAGAATAGTAACACATGTACAATTGTACATGTATAATTCATTTAGTAGTGAAATAGTGAATTAGAGAAATAGAGAATTTAGAATAGTAACCCATGTATGTATGTTAAGCTAGTAATAATTTACACATTCCTAAAGTCAAAGATAGTTCTCAGTAGTCCAGCTGAAGCTCCTGACTGTAAAACCTATATCCTATAAGAATAAAGGTAAAAAAAAAAAAAAAAAAAAGAGAGAGAGAGATGAGAGAGATAAATTGGAGAGATGAGAGAGAGAGAAGGGAAAGGAAAGGAAGGAGAGAGAGAGAAGGGAGAGAGAGAGAGAGAGAGAGAGAGAGAGAGAGAGAGAGAGAGAGAGAGAGAGAGAGAGAGAGAGAGAGAGAGAGAGAGAGAGAGAGAGAGAGGAGAGAGAGAGGAGAGAGAGAAAGGAGAGATGAGAGAGAGAAAGGAAAGTAAAGGAAAAGAAGGAGAGAGAGAGAGAGAGAGAGAAAGAGAGAGAGAGAGAGAGGGAGAGAGAGAGAGAGAGAGAGAGAGAGAGAGAGAGAGAGAGAGAGAGAGACAGGAGAAGAGAGAGAGAGAGAGAGAGAGAGAGAGAGAGAGAGAGAGAGAGAGAGAGAGAGAGAGAGAAAGAAAAAGGAAAGGAAGGAGAGAGAGAGAGGGATTTACTCCTCTGACGTCATCAATAACATTCGTAACCCTGTTGGCGAGAAGAATTTTTTTTCGCGCTTTTTACAAAAGTCGTGTTTTTACGGAAATAAGGCCTGGAAATCAATCATTTTTGGTGAATTAGGTGTTTTGAATGTTCATTCAACATAATTAGGCAAAACAAAAATGGGTCTGGACGATTACTTTAAGACTAAACAAAGGATGTCATTGTCCTCGCATTTTAATCATCAGTATCAACTCTGTCATAATATTATGTATAGATTGACTGCGTCCTGAGTCGTTAGTTTGGAGGTTAAAGCGGAGCGGCGTTAGCAGAACCTGTGTTTGGGCGAGGCTGGGGACAAGTTCGCGTTATTGGCGCCGGGATGTTTGTGTTTAGCATCACAGAGGCTCTTGAAAGCTCTCTCCAAGTGTGTGTGTGTGTGGGGGGGGGGGTTTAGTTTGTGTGTGTTAGTGTTTGCGTGTGTGCGTGTGTGTGTTTGTGTGGGTGTTTGCGTGCTTGGTGTGTGTTTCCTAGTTTTTAAGAACATTTCTGTGACAGGGTCGATGGGTATGTATCAGTAAAAATAAAATATTGGTTCTCGCGAATATGTCTCCAGAATCCATATCGTTATGATATTCACGTAAACGTCTCTCAAAGATGTTTTTGAGTCATAAATATATTAGTTGATGTGTTGCCGTGTTTTCAGCTTATTTATGTCCTCCGTTGCTGTCATGGATTACGATGCGTCATGCTGAGTGCTGAGCTGGTAGGTTTGCTGCATGCTGTGCCTTGTTATCGTGGTATTCCGTGCAGCCATCGACCAGTCACATAGGCTGTTGTGCGCCTATTTCATGCCGTTTTGGTAGGCACACCGAGTTGCGTCGCACAAAGTTGAGCGGTGAATCGTTCATAGTCCTCCTCCAAACGATTGGGACATGCCGGCCAACTTTTATCAACTCTATTTCTCGCCTCCTGAAAACCTGGTGAACCCGTGAAACTCGGCGCTGCGCGGAGCCAAACAAATTGAACAGAAAGTCCTCAAACAAACCTTGTTACCGAAGAGAGGCTGATGGAAGCGATGGTCTCTGCTTTCCGTCCCCGTCACATTGCAGGAATTAACCGTGTGAACGCCTCCCGCCAGGCTCTCGTTATCAGTGGCAGCGGCGTCACTCACATCCATTCCATCACGCCGATTGAGTTTCCCGGTTTTCTGCAAGTATAATTACGCGGAATAATGATTTAAGAAGACAAACAACAATGCTTAGACAGTATCCAGTGCTTCAACGTAGTTTATGTCCTGTTGTGGGTTAATGATGAGTGGTTTTAACAGTATCAAGATCACTAAGAATAAACAAGTAAAAACGTACCGGGATACAACAAGTTTAGATAAATATTACATGCGGGATTAATATATACCAGATGGCTATGAGTAATTAAAGCAGAAAATCGCAGTTGAGGGAGTAGAGGAAATAAAAAACAATGGTATGAAGGAAGAGAAATGTGGAATGGAAGAAGTGGGGCCGCAGCGATGGAAGGGAAGGAACAGGACGCAGGGAGACCAGAGTAGAATATTTGTAGATGTGCGTTGACGTGGGAGGAAAGAGTGTGTGGGAGAGTGTGAGGAAGGAAGAATTGTGGGACGAGGGGAAAGGTCACAGTCGTATTCTACAGGAGACAAACAGGAAGGAGGTCATTGAGTTTGATGAAACGACGTAGAGAAGGATGCAATAAATGTAAAAAAAAATATGAAACGTTGAAAGGTTATATGCGACACACACACACACACACACACACACACACACACACACACACACACACACACACACACACACACACACACACACACACACACACACACACACACACACACACACACACACACACACACACACACACACACACACACACACACACACACACACACACACACACACACACACACACACACACACACGCACGACACGCCACACACACACACACACACACAACACACACACACACACACACACCACACACACACACACACACACACACACACACACACACACACACACACACACACACACACATATATATATATTATATATACACACACACAGTCAGACATAAACACAATTAAAGAAAGAGACACTGTGCAGACTTAGTGATATTGTTAACACGAGAACCTTCCCTTCAGACAATGTAATATGGAAGACATAGTTTTGTTCATGTCGTTCAGGGAATCAATACAGAAAGGTAACAAGCGTGTGAAGGGCGCGGTTACTAAGGGTCTGCAGCACGCCCTGGGACCTGAAGTGTCGTATGAACACCTCGGGGGCACTGCTAACCCTTGCTGCCTCCTCCTGTGAGTGTCGATAACAGGTGGAAGGAAGAGGAAGAGGAGGAGGAGCTTGTTATGTCCTCTTTGTCCACATTTCATCTGCCTCTCACAGCATCGACCTGAACGACAGCACAAGTAAACATTGTTAGTTGTGTGTCATCAGGAAGTGAACGATGGTGTGTTGCTGTGCCCGTGGCTTAGTGGTCTTGGTTGTGTCCTTCCTTCTTACTTCATCCTCCCTTCGTTTCTTGCTTCATCTTTCTTCCTCTTTCTCCTTCCTTTCTCCCCATTCAAAGGCAAAATTTCATACATAGATAATAGTGTAAAGCTTTCGGAATAGGGATTTTCCTCTTTAAAAGATGAAAGACGTGCTTTGGTTTTAAGTTTACGGACTAGTGACGCAGAGATTGTGATTTTGCTTCGTCAGAATCACGAGTCAAAACACACGCGCTAAAAACAATGGAATTTAATTTGCTTCTGGCGTCAGTTTCAGGAACTCTGTGACTTCTGACTGCAAACTTTTTTTTTGTGAAATTATAGTTTTATTTATAAATATGGCGAGTGTCATGCCTTCTCCACCTCCCCTCGTACCGTCTGAGAGAATATATATAATTATAATACCTAATATATAGAATCCTATACTGCATTGATATGTTAACTTAAAGGAAAGGATGCCCCATTACTATGAAGGAAAGTAACACGTGAAGCTCCATTAATTCTGAACGACATCACGTTAATAGGAATGCGGTAAAAGTGTTAAATGTTTCAATATTATATAGTACATGTTTCATACGCTAAGATTGTTCTTGTCAAAGAGAGACAATTACAATTGTAAGATTATTGTATCATAATGTAATTGCATTAGTCATGACCGGCTTTATGGCTTTAGTTATGACCGATTTACTTTTCTTTTCCTGTTTCTCGGGGAATTAACAGAATAAAATCAGATCTGCAAGTACCATGAATATAGGTATGAATATTTTATGAAATATTTCAGTGTTATTGGAGAAACAACACATGAATCCATCACGTTATCCGTTGAATCATCAGTGGCATAAGCTACTAACATTTGTATAGCGTACCTTTATTCTCTCGTTTTCATCTTCCTATAGGTGTCTTGCACTGACGTCACGACCTAGCGTCTTTAAGGCAAATGCCGCCGTCTTCAAGCCAAATGCCGCCGTCTTCAAGCCAAATGCCGCCCGTCGGAGCGAGCTGGAGGACCAACAAACTCCACTTGCCGCCCGTGTTTATCAGCTTATGGTAATTTTCCCCTACCAAAGATATGTTTATCAGTATAAAAGAAATACTGTTATCTTCGGAAATGTTTGTTGTATAATATTATCAAATAAAAAACCGTAAACCACACTAAAGAAAGGCCATTATGAGACTCGCAAGAAATATGCATGAGCTTAATATTCACCAACTCCAGCTCCCATTTAATATTTTGCTCGAAAACATTTTACATGGACAATATCAATAGAAGCGGAATTTCATTAGCTTTCCATTGATATATTTCGTTATCTGATAAATTAATTAGAACCATGTATAAATTAGCGTTAACTAAATAAATAACCTCATCAATCTGGAAAAATTACCAGATTTCATGATGTTATTGATGCTTAACTATTTAGTTAACGCTAATTTATGCATGCTTCTAATTCATTTATCAGATAACGAAATATAGCAATGGAAAGCTAATGAAATTCCGCTTCTATTGATATTGTCCATGTAAAATGTTTTATAGCAAAATATTAAATGGGAGCTGGAGTTGGTGAATATTAATTAAGTTCATGCATATTTCTTGCGGGTCTCATAATGGCCTTTCTTTAGTGTGTTTTACGGTTTTTTATTTAATAATATTATAGAACAAACATTTCCGAAGATAACAGTATATCTTTTATACTGATAAACATATATTTGGTAAGGGAAAAGTACCATAAGCTGACAAACACGGGCGGCAAGTGGAGTTTGTTGGTCCTCCAGCTCGCATTTCCCGCGCCTGTCGCAGCCACAACAAGGGCTGTGACGTCACGTGCAAAGACACCTATAAGCCATAATTGCTGGGATGTAGGAATGGCTGGGTATTGCACGTCGTGAACGGTGCTCGCTTCCAGGTGTTTGCTGTGTTTGCTGCCTTCACGCTGGGTCGTTGTTTGCTGTGTTTGCTGCCGCCACGTCGGGTCGTTGTTTGCTGTGTTTGCTGCTTCCACGCCGGGTCGTTGTCTGCCGTGTTTGCTGCCGCCACGCCGGGTCGTTGTTTGCTGTGTTTGCTGCCTCCACGCTGGGTCGTTGTTTGCTGTGTTTGCTGCCTCCACGCCGGGTTGTTGTTTGCTGTGTTTGCTGCCTCCACGTCGGTATGTTGTTTGCTGTGTTTGCTGCCTCCACGCCGGGTCGTTGTTTGCTGTGTTTGCTGCCTCCACGCCGGGTTGTTGTTTGCTGTGTTTGCTGCCTCCACGCTGGGTCGTTGTTTGCTGTGTTTGCTGCCACCACGCCGGGTCGTTGTTTGCTGTGTTTGCTGCCTCCACGCTGGGTCGTTGTTTGCTGTGTTTGCTGCCACCACGCCGGGTCGTTGTTTGCTGTGTTTGCTGCCTCCACGCTGGGTCGTTGTTTGCTGTGTTTGCTGCCTCCACGCTGGGTCGTTGTTTGCTGTGTTTGCTGCCTCCACGCCGGGTCGTTGTTTGCTGTGTTTGCTGCCTCCACGCTGGGTCGTTGTTTGCTGTGTTTGCTGCCTCCACGCTGGGTCGTTGTTTGCTGTGTTTGCTGCCTCCACGCTGGGTCGTTGTTTGCTGTGTTTGCTGCCTCCACGCCGGATCGTTGTTTGCTGTGTTTGCTGCCTCCACGCCAGGTCGTTGTTTGCTGTGTTTGCTGCCTCCACGCTAGGTCGTTGTTTGCTGTGTTTGCTGCCTCCACGCTAGGTCGTTGTTTGCTGTGTTTCCTGCCGCCACGCCAGGTCGTTGTTTACTGTGTTTGCTGCCGCCACGCCGGGTCGTTGTTTGCTGTGTTTGCTGCCGCCACGCTGGTCGTTGTTTGCTGTGTTTGCTGCCTCCACGCCGGGTCGTTGTTTGCTGTGTTTGCTGCCTCCACGTCGGGTTGTTGTTTGCTGTGTTTGCTGCCTCCACGTCGGTATGTTGTTTGCTCTGTTTGCTGCCTTCACGCAGGGTCGTTGTTTGCTGTGTTTGCTGCCTCTACGCCGGGTTGTTGTTTGCTGTGTTTGCTGCCTCCACGCCGGGTTGTTGTTTGCTGTGTTTGCTGCCTCCACGCTGGGTTGTTGTTTGCTGTGTTTGCTGCCTCCACGCCGGGTCGTTGTTTGCTGTGTTTGCTGCCTCCACGCCAGGTCGTTGTTTGCTGTGTTTGCTGCCTCTACGCCGGGTCGTTGTTTGCTGTGTTTGCTGCCTCCACGCCAGGTCGTTGTTTGCTGTGTTTGCTGCCGCCACGCCGGGTCGTTGTTTGCTGTGTTTGCTGCCGCCGCGCCAGGTCGTTGTTTGCTGTGTTTGCTGCCTCTACGCCGGGTCGTTGTTTGCTGTGTTTGCTGCCTCCACGCCAGGTCGTTGTTTGCTGTGTTTGCTGCCGCCACGCCGGGTCGTTGTTTGCTGTGTTTGCTGCCGCCACGCCGGGTCGTTGTTTGCTGTGTTTGCTGCCGCCACGCCGGGTCGTTGTTTGCTGTGTTTGCTGCCGCCACGCTGGGTCGTTGTTTGCTGTGTTTGCTGCCTCCACGCCGGGTTGTTGTTTGCTGTGTTTGCTGCCTCCACGCCGGGTCGTTGTTTGCTGTGTTTGCTGCCGCCACGCTGGGTCGTTGTTTGCGCCTGAGTGGTCTGTTATTGCCTCCGTGCAGGCCGGTGGTCGAGTGTCATTTTTTTTTTTTTTTTTTTTTTTTTTTTTTTATTTATTTACATCTATTACATAAATATATATACATATACATATACATATGCACATACATACACATACACATAAATACACATACAGCCAGTAATAAATGAGCGGGCATCAGCCCGCCGCTGTAGCCGCAGCCACAGTCAGGTCACAGGTGGGCGGGGCGTGAGGTCACTCCCGCTCCCTAGTGTTCATCGGGGGGGTGGGGCGGCACGCGCCACCTCCAGCAGCAGGGGCATTGTGGTGCCTTGCGTCAAGAGCAGCAAACTGAGCCTCGCCGGTGTCGTCCTGCTCTGCTACCCTTGCCGTGGTGTCATTACTCGGGCAGAAGAGTTCAACAGCGCGCGTGGACGATAAATAGGTCAAGGTCAACAACAAAATAAGTACCCCGGAAATCAATAACTAAAGAAGCAACGCATGCCTCGGCACACTATATTATGGAAGTTATGGCGGGAACGATTTTGTAACTTACGAGATCGACCTTCCAGCTTGCCTCCCACACGCCTTGCCTATTTATCCCTTGCTTGAAATGACGATCCATATTACCCATCACACTTACACACTCAATGAGGATGTAGTCTTGTGAACTCCAGGATGGTGATCTAGTCTAGGGAACAAAATGAGCCTTAGAGAGAAGTATTGCCAGAAAAAAATACCATCAGTCACTTAATTAATACACTTAGTAATTCACGAGAATTTCTTAAGAAAGAAATCATAAATAATTTTACAACACTACACTATCATCATCATCATTGTCAATTATCAACATTAACATTCTTATTGGAAGTTTTGAATATCCTGGTGGCGGTCAAGGTCTGAGTGAATCCGTGTTTACCAGACATAGTGTGATAGATACGCTCATAAGGATATATGTCTGTGTAAAAGATACAGAATGGGTAACATATCATTCCATTGTGTTCTCTCTTATCTGCTGTGAGAGAAGCAACACTTCCAACTCGCATGCTAGGATGAAACAAGCGTAGTCTATGTTGTAATGTGACCTATTTCTCCAGCTAGACGGACTCGATGCTCCCAGTGACCTCCCTAGCTTAGCTTATGTCACTTAAGGAAATAATCCGCTTATATTATTGCTCTTGATTTCGTCCCGTAACGCTGTTAATGCATACACTGTTGGGTATTAACTGTTAATTAAATGCTACTATGGCGTTACAAGCGTTTACACTCCAGTTACTGCCTCTTGCGTAACAGCTAGGACCTTAATACAGTTGTCATGACCTGTGACTTATTTTGTCTTAATATTCTTGCAGTTTTTAGTCTCATTTTGCAAGTGATCAGTCTCTGTTTACCGTAGCCTCCTACTCATTTGACTGTCTTTACTCTTGGCAGAAATAATGAAAGACATTCTCGCACCATGGGAGTTAGCGAGACAAAAAAAAACCTAGGCAACAGCGTGTGAGCGAGTAACAAATTCACACACACACACACACACACACACACACACACACACACACACACACACACACACACACACACACACACACACACACGCACGCACGCGCACGCACGCACGCACGCACGCACACACACACACACACACACACACACACACACACACACACACACACACACACACACACACACACACACACACACACACACACACACACACACACAAAACACACACACACACACACACACACACATACAAACACCACACACACACACACACACACACAACACACACCACACACACACACACACATACACTCACAGCATATCGCTTACGATGGTCTAGTTGATGAGTGTTGGCCTGCCATTCTGTGGTAGCCGGTTCGAATCCTCACTGCTGTCGGGGATTTTTCGCTGACAAATTCGGGTGGTTACTTTCCCCCTTGAGCAAGGGGATGGGGGTGTGTGGTGTTTGATGTCTCAGCATTACCCAAATATATGTAATAATGAGCTCCAAGCTCGCACCGGGCAGGGTTATAGAGGTTGATCCTGGCACCGGGAGGGTGAAACTGGCGTTCACGAGTCCGACTCGCATGGACAATACCATGGGTGAATAACATACACACACACACACACACACACACACACACACACACACACACACACACACACACACACACACACACACACACACACACACACACACACACACACACACACACACAGTCACACACACACACACATACACACACTTTTTATTCCCTTCGTGGCCAAGAATACGAAACAATTATGCAAAACAATGATGAAAATGTGTTTATTGGCGAGTGGGTGTGGCGCACGCGAGCCTCCCGGGTAGAGCAGCAGCCAAGAGTTATTCCAGGCATTCGGCGGCGGGTCCTGCTGCCTGCTGGGCAGCGCCGGGAATGCTGGCGGGTCACGTCAGCTTGCCTGTGCCTTTTCCAGCTCCTGCCTTGAATGTTACACGCGCAGGATGATAAATGGAGGGTTAACGTGAAGGCTGCCGAGCGGAGGGTGAAGAAAACATTCAGCTGCGGAAGCGAGGTTGATGAAAATGATCTGTTTTCTTCTTCCGCATAAGCATTCATATAGGCTTATGTTTTGCACGCGTTGTGATGAAGTGATGTAACAAGTAGATGAAGCAAGGCCTTGGAAGCCGAGATGAACGCGTCCATCACTTACGGGCATCATGCGAGGATGTAATCTGTGCCTCACGTACAAAGACGTCTCGCCAGAACTGTCGAAAAACTGGGACAAACAATTCCATCAGCCGCGTAACCCGCCCTGCAGCCGCCAGGCGTGCCTCTGACGCAGCGCTTCTCCAGATTCCATTTATGGCGGGATTTTTCAACGAAACTGACACGTTTTTCCTCGAGCTCAATATTTTGTAATCTGAGCTTTGTGTTCAGCGCTAACGCAACCCTTGCATACCCTTTTCAGCTGGGTTTTTTTTTTCATTCATATATATAAGTTATCAAAGAAACCCCCTTAAATGGCTGCCTCGAGCTGGTCAGAACCTTTTCACATCCTGTCAGGTTAAGAATTAAAGTTTTTTCGAACAGCAGAAACTCGAAAATATCACGTCAGCAAACTTCCCCAAAAGGGCGAGAACTTTCCAAAATTATTTAGCCCATGGCGAGGCCCCTCCTGAGTGCTGCCTGCCAGGTCACTTGTGCGTGGGAGCAGCGCAGAACCTGACTGATGGCAAGAGTGTGAGGCTCAGCGAGGGTTTTTAATAATGTGCAACGGGTGATAGAAGTTTGGGATGCGAGTCAGCGGGTTTAGCTTAGGGATTCTATATGACGTGTGTGGGTGTTATGGTGTGTGTTGAGGCGTTACGAGCTTGAACACCCATTAGTTATAGCGTATTTTCGCGACCGCTCTGGCCCGGTCTGGACTGGGCTAGTCCCGGGCGGTCACTGTTTTTGCGAGGCAGTCTAGAACGGTTCAGCCCAGTCCAGTCCGGTCCGACCCACATACCGGGACCACCTTGGACCAGTGTGGGGAGAACTGGCGCATGCGCACTACAGTCAGCGGGGAAGGCGACCAGGAGCTTCTCGTGCTGCTGATAAGACATGAAACACCATGATGGCCGACCATAAGACTAAAGTATCACAGGCGTGGTAGTTGTAAAGTCTTCAGCACAGGTTAAAAGGCGGACGACAAAAAGGATATTGACAAGATGGACGCCTGCCGCCTCCACAGTTCAGTTCAGTACCGCCCACTCGATCCCCCAGCCAATAGGAACGACGAATGGGACGGGGCCAGTCTCGATGTATTTTCGCGACCATCAGTCCACCCTGACCCGGTCCGGACTGGACTGAACCAGGGTGGTGAACGTCACGAAAATGCGCTATTAGCTTCCATTGCCTCCCTCCTGCCCCCCTTCCCCTCTCTCTCTCTCTCTCTCTCTCTCTCTCTCTCTCTCTCTCTCTCTCTCTCTCTCTCTCTCTCTCTCTCTCTCTCTCTCTCTCTCTCTCTCTCTCTCTCTCTCTCTCTCTCTCTCTCCTCTCTCTCTCTCTCTCTCTCTCTCTCTCTCTCTCTCTCTCTCTCTCTCTCTCTCCCCCCCCCCCTACCCTACATCCTTTACATGTTTCCTTCCTCTTATAACTTCTCACTTCCCTCCTCAAATCGCATCTGGACAAGAAAGGTTTCCACTGCCATTCGAAAAAAAAGATCAAGGAAGGATAAAAAGGCGTACTCTGACCACGCGTCGCATCGCAAAGGCTGGTGCTGTGCGGTGATGAGACGCTTCTGTGGACACAGGTCTGTTTTGGGTGTCCAGTCAGGCCTTGTCGCTCTTCCGGCCAGGTAACGAATCCTAATTGTCAGATCAGTTAGACAATGAATGCCAGACACAGTTAGAGAGAGAGAGAGAGAGAGAGAGAGAGAGAGAGAGAGAGAGAGAGAGAGAGAGAGAGAGAGAGAGAGAGAGAGAGAGAGAGAGAGAGAGAGAGAGAGAGATCAGATCAGATCAAAACGTTTATTGTGAATAATGTACACATTATACATAATACATATATAATTAAGGGTACAAAATAGACAAAGGGCGCACCCCCCATACAGGTTGCATGGGAAGGATTGCCATGATTAATGAAGTTAGATAGTAACAATGTTAACTACATTCAGATATGCATATACAAAAGACTATGTTATGTTACATATATATTAAGTCCTTTATGAGGCATTGACAAGGTTTGGGTGACTGTTTTTGACTTGGATAAGGTGACTTGGTTGTAGATAATAGTGCAGCAGCCCAGCATAGGAGGCATTGGCACAGCTGCCTCTAAAAAAGATAATTTCTTGACATTCCATTACATAATGGCGGAGTGTGTGCTTCTCTTCTGTTTTACACAGGTTACATGTTTTCATATTGATGTTGTCACTGCCAGCTACCTCCCACATGTACTTATACCCTAACCTTAGCCTACTATAACACACCTGCTGGCGCCTAGTGATTAGTCCATTTTGTATGTAGTGGGGTTGACACCCTTTTGTTAAGTCCATATATGTAGTGAGAGAAACAGACTGACCGAGAATGCTGTCAATATGTCTCTTATTATAAGTTTCCATTTTCGCACACATTTCTGTTTTTAGACGGCCAAGGGACAGAGGGAGCGGAAACTCAACACCATCCTTAGTCGTAGCACTGTTGGCGAGTTCATCTGCACGCTCGTTACCCGCTATCCCACAGTATGATGGGGACCATATAAAGTTCACAGTTCTGTCCTGACACGTTATCTTATACACAAGTTTAATAATTCTGTTCACGAGGACGGTGTGAAGAAGGTTCCTGGATGTTATCGATTGTAGGGCAGTCGTGCTGTCAGAGGCAATGATGACGTCTCCGGCCTCTCGCTTGACTGCTGCCAGAGTCGCTGCTATCCCAAGAAGCTCCATTTGGGTCGAGGAGCAGCCATCAGATGTTCGGATGCTTAGCGCCCGGTGTTTCCGGCTTCCGGCGTTCCGGCCGGTAACCCCGGCTTTCTCCCTTGTAGTACACGACCCCGGCCCCCACACGCCCGTCCTCATTCAGCGACCCGTCGGTGTACAGGATATTGAGACACTCAGGGAGGGCATTCGATCTACTAAGGAAGTCCTGCCTCATCAGCTCACATGGTACATTACACTTCTTAACCTTGATGGCAGAGAGAGAGAGAGCGAGAGAGAGAGAGAGAGAGAGAGAGAGAGAGAGAGAGAGAGAGAGAGAGAGAGAGAGAGAGAGAGAGAGAGAGAGAGAGAGAGAGAGAGAGAGAGAGTGTGTGAGGACAAAGACAGGAAAACAGACACAAACAGACATATTCTAAGCATAGGGTCACACAAATAGGCAGTCAGAGATTTATTAAGACAGCCGGAATGATACTAATATACAGACTGACACATGAGTATAGAGACATATATATGGAAGACGTGCAGAGAGACGGTCACAGACACACAGACAGACGGACAGTCACAGACACACAGACAGACACAGAGTGAAGTAATTTGGTTGACCTAATCTTAAGAGAGTAAGTGAGCATGTGACTTTGATATTCAGTGGCACAGGATCTTTAACTGAGAGGGAAAGAAGAGTTAAGTAACCCTTTGAAACTGGTGAGTGATCTTGTTTGTCATTACTTTTGTCCCAGAAATGAGGTCACGAGGTCAGATATAACGCAATATGTTTGAGAAAGGGAGGGAGGGAGAAGTGTTTGAGGGAGGGATGATTTATAAGGAAGTACTAAGGATGGGAAGGACAACACACACACACACGCGCACACACACACACACACACACACACACACACACACACACACACACACACACACACACACACACACACACACACACACACATACACATATATATATATACACACACACACACACACACACACACACACACACACACACACACACACACACACACACACACATATACACACACACACACACACACACACACACACACACACACACACACACGTTAGTTAATAACGTCTTCGGTGGCCATCTGGCAGGTCGTAGGTTTGAGTCCTGCGTTCGACCCTTTCAGATATTTCACTGACAAAGGCGTGCTGTTAATGTCTCTCTTGAGTAAGGAGATGGGATGTGTGTGGTGTGTGAGGTCCCAGCCTTACCCATAGATCTGTTATTATGAGCTCTAAACTCTTTCAGTGAGGGTAACAGCTGACGAGCGCGAGATCAGCTTTAATCAAGACCATGGTGAATAATACAAAGAATAACACCAACCAGTGGAATGTTAAGCCCGTAAAGCCGGAACACTACATATCATGCTTTTACACAGAAAGAAAAAAAATATTTCTAGTGTTTTTGCTGGCCTTGAACCTTCACCAGAGCAAACATTTTCTCTCCCTCACTGTTCTTTCCACCCACAATCCCACGCGCTGCATCCCGCACACATATATCATTCATTATTCTCCTTCTCTTAATGTTCTGGTGCCGCGTTTCCCTCTTATTGTTGAGAAATGAAGGACACTCGATGGATAATTATAATCTACCGACAGTGACTCCCGCGGTGGTCTCGACGATGAGCGGCGAGAGTGACGCAAGGGAGGGTATTGGATGCGTTGAAACTCATAGACATGGATAGATACATACATATAAATGTTACGACGGTGTATGACGAGACTGTCCTTCTGCTTAAAGGTGTTGAGAGAGAGAGAGAGGAGAGAGGATGAGAGAAGAGAGAAGAGAGAGAGAGAGATGAGAAGAGAGAGAGAGAGAGAGAGAGAGAGAGAGAGAGAGAGAGAGAGAGAGAGAGAGAGAGAGAGAGAGAGAGAGAGAGAGAGAGAGAGAGAGAGAGAGAGAGAGAGAGAGAGAGAGAGAGAGAGATGCCAACAAATAAACAAACATGAACAGACATACAGACAGGAAGGGGGAGGACGGAGAGAGTTGGAAAGTAACCAGTGATAAATGTTTTGTACTGAAAAAAGAGTGGAAGGAAGGATTGGAGGAGAGACTTCCGAAAAAGGGTTCGTTTTGTGAGAAAAATATGAAAGAAGACTCTCAATATAGTATACAGGTAGTAAAGAGGAGAGAGAGAGAGAAAAAAAAAAATTAAAACAAAGAAACGAGTCAGTGAAGAGGCAGGATATAGGGAACAATGGAAGGAGAGACAGTGTGTGTCTGAAAGAAAAGTATGAAAAAAAAAATACTCATCATCACTCCTTTTGTAATGTTAACGGAGTGGGTTTTTCAAAAAGTTATTTTTTTCACTTTTTCCCTTTCAGCTTTCGACACTTTCCCTCACTTGGACAAACCTTTTAGACCCCAAAATGTTTACCACCCCAGTTAGTAGCTGGTGCAGCGGTCTCAGGAAGGCAGGCAGGGGCCGCGACACCGGCTGGGGACAGGACTCAGCGAAGCGGGGGGCATATTTCCTTTTCTATGCAAGTATATGGTTTCCAAGTGAAAACACTTGGCTGTAGTTCCGAAACTAACCGTAGGATTTTCTCGAAAATACCCCCATTGTGATTCCCACACAAAGTTACCATACAATGACCAGGAAAACTTAAGTTACCTTAACCGTAACCTAACGTAACCTGACGTGTTTAAGAGTAAACGCCACATACTCTTCCAGAAAACGGGAATATGCGAGCGGAGCGCCATACTTAACACCTTGAGAAAGGTTGCCTGGGAGACGGCTTACCACATTACGCTCCTTTGCATCTGTGTAATACATATTCTTTGTGCTGATGCTATTGTTGGTATTTTTGTTGCTGTTGTTGTTGGTGGTGGTGGTGGTGAAGAAAGATGCGTGAAAACATATTTACTTATAATACTAATACATATGCTACAGGAGATACAGGGCCCTTCATGTCCATGTATATATGTATATGTATATATTTTTTTTTATTTTTTATTTTTTTTTATTTATATATTTATTTATTAATACCCTATTTCATGTCTTGTAGTTGGTGTGACAGTTTTGTAGTGGTCGTCAGGTTTGAGACAATTACAGTCAGAGTGGCGGGATTGCTGCCTTTCTGCTCCTGCCGGATCACAACTCCTTGACCTCAGGCTCGTGCCTTCCAGGTAAGCCGGGGCCACAGGGTAAAGGAACAATGTAAGGGCGAAACACCACTTACGGGGGTTAGAAGGACAGTTCCTTCTTCCACCCCCCCTGGTTTGAAACAGCCTTCCCGTCAACCATAGGTCGCTGACTACTGGACACAGGAACGACGGCAGACGGGAATGGTAGTTGACCTGGGCAGCAGGGAACGATGAAGTGTACACAGCAGAGGTGGAGAGAGAGAGAGCAACTCCCCGTGTTGCGTCGAGAACTCTTCTCCCTGGACAGCCGGCGCCAGGCGCCTCGTAACCTCCACTCAGACCAGAGGGCTTCGAGACTTGGTGGTTTGAAGCAGAGGTCGCGAAGTGGTGAAGACTTACTGGTGACCGAACCAGTCTTGCTCGAAACTACGAACAGGAAACCAGGTAGCAGGGGCGGTAGTCTGGGGGTGGTGTTCTTTGTATATACTTGTTTATTGTAAAAACTTGTTTGTACATATTTGTAGTTTGAGCGAGACACCAAGTAAATCTCCTCACATTTTATTCAGTGTTTTACAAATCCCTTACGGCCCTCCCCCTATCTCAGCTTCACCGTTCCTGGAATCCTGGGCTAACGAGTTGTTACTCAATCGCGCTCGTTTCCCTTTACAAACAACCTGCCCTCCAGTGTGGCTCAGGTTGTGGGAAAAGTAGGTACTCGCGCGTCTCGTCGCCGCCTTCCATTCCCAGTAAATCTCTCTGATAAAAGGTGACTCGAGGGAGGTTCGCTTCTTACTATGTATCATCTTGAAACAATGAGAAGAGGCATCCGTTCCAGGAGAGAGAGAGAGAGAGAGAGAGAGAGAGAGAGAGAGAGAGAGAGAGAGAGAGAGAGAGAGAGAGAGAGAGAGAGAGAGAGAGAGAGAGAGAGAGAGAGAGAGAGAGAGAGAGAGAGAGAGAGAGAGAGAGAGGAACAAAAAAAATACTTAAAATTGAATACTAAATATGTGTTCTAGACAAATGAATCATTCATAATTGTAACAAAATGATCACCGCGTCCTTCTCGCGATCTATAAGCTCTTAATTATGCATTTGATCTCCAAAATCATGACCTTGCAGAAAATGTCCAGCCTTCAGCAATACGCCTTTTCAAGAGCCTTTTAGAGTTATGCCTCTCACTATTTACCGTCTTCGCTTGTTCTTATTTTCCGTCCTACCAGAAACTTACGTAAGAAAGTGGAATTGAAAAGGAGAGAGGATGAAGTTTGAGATTCTTGGAAGAAAAAAATGTCATATTCTCCTGACAGACACCAGAGAATTCGCAGCTCCTCTCTTTAAGTGCTAAACTTTGCCGAGAACTACGTAACTCTTCCTCCCGCGACACGTCATAAACCCAGAGATGAGCACGAGTCTCTTAGAATGCCGACGGTCCAGAGAGAGAGAGAGAGAGAGAGAGAGAGAGAGACACAGACAGACACAGACAGAGAGAGAGAGACACTGGCTGGCTGGCTGGCTGGCTTGCTTAGTGAACTTGTGTGTGACTACTTTTCCTTGCCTCAGCGGCCGCCCAACCTCTCCGCCGCTCAGATCTCATATTGCTTGCCCGCCGCCTCACGGATGTCTCTTCCGGGTCTACACTTTTGGTGGTGAGTGCAGAGTGAAACCTGCAACGGGGTCAGGATTCCACCTAGTCTCCTCTGTGGGTCTGTGTCCACCACCGAGGATCTCGTGCTTGTGGGAGGAAGAGAAGACGAAGAGAAAAATGGTGATAATGGAATGGAAAATAAATATAACAGAGGAGAAATAATGTAGTAGAATGGTGAATTGCCAAAGAAAGAGGACAAAGAGAGGTCAGTTAAGGGATCTATGGAAGAAAAACACGAAAAGGAAAAAGAAAAAAGATCTGATACAAAAAATAGGAAAGGAAAAAGAGGAAGAAAAAGAAGACTAATAAAATGTGCAGAAAATGTTGTTTCATGGCACTAGTTTCCTCAAAGTTTCACACACGCCTCCACTAGTATAGCGGGCTTATCTGCTACTATACATCACGAAATCCTTGTTATTACGAGCGAGCGCGAAGCGCTCGTGAGTCCTCGCTGGATACGGGATTTTTCTCACTTAAGCGGCCGACCCGACCGACCGACCATCACGCTTTTCAGGAGCTTATATCTTTGGAATCTCGCTTCCGATTGACAAGCGATAGTCTTCGCCATCTGATAGCCCCATTCAATCCCTATTTGTGTTGACATGTTTTGTCTCACGTGAGGAATCAGCATGGCGCGTGGCGCGTGCCGCGTGAGGGGTGTCAGACATCTTTATCTTGCTATAGCTGAGCAACAGCTGTACCGACTAAGTTGAAATTTGGTGTGTGGTTTGAGACCACACACCTAGCAATGTCACATAGGTTAAAATCTGGGTGACGCCGCACGTGCGCACGTGCGGCGGGTTTCTAGACACTCGCTCGTCCCTCGCCGATTAAGGCGTCTTACTGGTTCCTTACATAATGAGATGAAATGGATGAAAGAATTCACTGAAGAGAAAAAAAACATAATCGTCATTCAGTGTCGGTATTTCTTTTGCCTTTGTTTATTTGTTTATGGTATTTTTGTTTTGTTTTTATGTTATTTGTGTATGTTTTATTACTTTAGTTAATTTTGTTTATGGGGAACTGAAACATAATGGCAAGGGTTGGCTTCATGACCTTTGACCTTCATGACCCTTGATTGTGTGTAATTATGGCGAGCCTCGTGTGGTGTGTGGGCGTATGTATGTTGTGATATTTGCATCGTGGGTAAAGTAAATTTTAATCACATAGCCATGAATTCATAACAGGGTTGAACATTTAATTAATGCTAACGGAGATGACACACACACACACACAACCACACACACACACACACACACACCACACACACACACACACAACACACACACACACACACAACACACAACACCACACACACACACACACACACACACACACACACACACACACACACACACACACACACACACACACACACACACCACACACCACACACACACACACACACACACACACACACACACACACACACACACACACACAACACACACACACACACACACACACACACACACACACACACCACACACACACACACACACACACACACACACACACACACACACACACAACACACACACACAACACACACACACACACACACACACCACACCACACACACACCACACACACACACACACACACACACACAAAACAAACAACACACAACACATACACAACATCACATACAACACACACACGACACACACACACACACACAAGCATAAACACAACACATAACACACATCACAAACAACATGATCAACAAGCACACATCAACAATCAAACAAAAAACCGAACAAAAATCATCAACATCACATTCCAGCATACATAATCCTACATACATCCATACAACATGATACATACAACATCCCTCTACATACTACACACAGATTCAACATAATCCCCATACATCAGTACAACAACACAGATTCACAACATCCTCTACACCACAGAACAAACAGGGATTAAAACAAAATTCACCAGTCACCACAACAGGATTGCACAGCACAATCCCACTCAGAAAGTCCCACAACCAACGGATTCACACAATCCCTTCTCAGTCCCCACACACAAGGATTCACACAATACCCTCTCAGTCCCTACACACAGGGATTCACACAATCCCCTCTCAGTCCCCACATACAGGGATTCACACAATCCCCTCTTAAGTCCCCACACACAAGGATTCACACAGGCCTCTCACAGTCCCCACACACAGGGATTCACACAGGCCTCTCACAGTCCCCACACTCAGGGATTCACACAATCCCCTCTCAGTCCCCACACACAGGGATTCACACAATCCCCTCTCAGTCCTCACACACAGTAATTCACACAAGCCTCTAACAGCTTGGCTCCATTTACTTTGTGCTAAAACTTATGCATATATATTTTCTCTATTTCTGCAGGTCGGTCACGAAGCCTCACTCTCTTAGGTAAGTATTCTCGCTTTCTGCCCCCCCTCTCTCTCTCTCTCTCTCTCCTCTCTCTCTCTCTCTCTCGCTCTCTCTCGCTCTCGCTCTCGCTCTCGCTCTCGCTCTCGCTCTCGCTCTCGCTCTCTCGCTCTTCCGCTCTCGCTCTCTCGCTCTCCGCTCTCTGCTCTCTCGCTCTCCTCTCCGTCTCTCGCTCTCGCTCTCGCTCGCTCTCCTCTCTCTCCTCTCTCTCTCTCTCTCCTCTCGCTCTCTCGCTCTCGCTCTCCTCTCCTCTCTCTCCTCTCTCTCTCCTCTCTCTCTCTCTCTCTGCTCTCGCTCTCGTCTCTCTCTTCTCTCTCTCTATATATATATATATATATATATATATATATATACCCGTCAGGGTGGCTCGGTTGGTAGAGTCGTGAGCTTGCGTAGAGTCCCTGCATTTGGTCAGCGGTTCGAGTCCACCAAAATCGTCCAGGCGTGGTGGTGCTTTGTATAGTCAATAACCTTGTAGTTGGTACTTGCAAAGTGTCTAGATAGGATCAAATTATCTTATCTCTCTCTCTCTCCTCTCTCTCTCTCTCTCTCTCTCTCTCTCTCTCTCTCTCTCTCTCTCTCCCCTCTCCTCTCTCTCTCTCTCTCATTTATTAAAACTGCGTCACCTGGTTGTCGCTTTCTATATTTGGAGCGAAGTGGATGACATGTTTTCTTTCTATCATCACACTACGTACAAAACTTTCCATTTTCATGCAGGCAGTGGATGTGTACCATCATTCAGATTGTGCAAAGCGAGAGAGGATCCGTCTCTAGGTACAAACAAGTGTTTGTGGGCCCTTCGGACCCATGTATTGATGTTTGTAGTAGTAGTATATATTAGACAACAATGTGAGTGCAAACTCCAATCGTGTTGTTGCTGTCGTTGGTCACTGGTCAAAGTGTCTTTGGGTAGACCATCTACCATCACCGTAGCCTGCCTCACCCCAGCCCCACACCTGCCTCACCCACGCCCCACGCTTGCCTCACCCACGCCCCACGCCTGTCTCACCCCAGCCCCACGCCTGCCTTACCCCAGCTCCATGCCTGTCTCAACCCAGCCCCACGCCTGCCTCACCCCAGCCCCACGCCTGCCTTACCACAGCCCCACGCCTATCTCACCCCAGCCCCACGCCTGCCTCACCCCAGCTACACGCCTGCCTCTCCCCAGCCCCACACCTGCCTCACCCCAGCCCCACGCCTGTCTCACCCGAGCCCCACGCCTGCCTCATCCTAGTCCCACGCCTGTCTCACCCCAGCCCCACGCCTGCCTCACCCCAGCCCCACGCCTGCGTCACCCTAGCCCCACGCCTACCTCACCCCAGCCCCACGCCTGCCTCACCCCAGCCCCACGCCTGTCCTGCAAGCACACTCACACACACACACACGCACACACAAACACACACACACGCACGCACGCACGCACGCATACACGCATGCACACACACATGCACACACACACATACATACATGCACAAACACACACACACACACACACACACACACACACACACACACACACACGCCTGGGACTACGGAGGCTGCGAGTGGAGCTTCTGCTGGTGCTGGAGATACGGCGTGTGCTGCTGCTGGTGCTGGTTCCCGCGACATGACCCAGAGCAGTGGTGGTGGTGCAGCTGGTGGCGATGTGGTGCACACCGATACAGGTGCGCTGGGTGGCACTCCAAATGGTCAAGTAAGACCCAGAATGGATCTCAGAGATCGCAACAAGAAGAAGTAAGCACCAACTATATTTCACATTGAACATAATTCAGCAAAACTAACTATGCCACTAACATCATATTCTTCTGAACTACCTTTTGCGTATATAAACAATGATGATCTAATTACTCTACTTTCTTCTGACAGTCTATCTCAGCTGAGCAAGTCATTTGATCCATTTTCTGTACTAGATGACAAATATAACCGTGATTTAGATGTTACTCAGTCTTGCTTACGATCAAGATACTTAAATGTCCCCAAATCAGATTATATATTTCTTAAATCAGATTATATATTTCTTGATTCTTTTTCTTCTATTAATGCAGAGAGTAATACAACTACAACACTTTTCAGTATGAACATACGTTCTATACCAACCAATATCCAATCATTTGTCGACTTAATTTTAGTTAATGCATGTGTAAACATTAATGTTATAGGTTTTAAAGAAACTAGATTAGACCATGACCTTATTCCATTATATCAGTTCCCTGGTTATAATTTGTTCAGCAAATGTAGAAACAGGAATGGCGGTGGCTTAGCTATGTATATTTCTAGTGACTATAATTCTAGCTTGTCTAATGATTTTTCCTTCGTTGAGCCTTACATAGAGTGTTTAGGTGTTATATGTATCCACACAGACAAGAAGTATTTATATATATGTATATATAGGCCTCCTAGTGGCAATGTTGATAATTTCTTAAATAGACTAAATGATATATTTTCTACAGCAAATGAGAAAAGGTATGATGGTATCTATGTTTTTGGAGACTTTAATCTTGATTTGTTAAAACATTATGATAGGAATGTCTCTGAGTGCATCAATTTAATGTACTCTTTCTCACTTTTTCCTTTAATCACCAGACCGACCAGAGTAACAAGTGCCTCTGCCACTTTGATTAACCATATTTGGGTGTCGCAACCAGAAACAAACATTAACAATTATATAATAGAGACAGATATCACAGATCACTTTCCAGTCGTTTCTCAGTTCACAGATCACAGTACAGGTAAATGCAAGCAAGTATATATCAACAAAAGAGTCTTAACACAGACTGCGTTACAGAACATTAGTAATGATCTTGCGGAGGTAAGCTGGAACGATGTTTTAGAGGCAAACTGCCCAAATGAGTCTTATGATTTATTTTTCAATAAATTTGATTATATATTTCAGAAACATTTCCCTGTAAGAAGAATTATAATTAATGCAAAAAAAGAAC
>JACEEZ010000206.1:70000-100000 GCA_016584305.1 Chionoecetes opilio
CCCCACACCCATTACCCATCACCCCACCCATTCACTCACCCATTACCTATCACCCTACATCAAGGTTTCCTCAATTCTCGCAACCCAATTTTTTTTTCACAATTCTCGCTAATAGGCTGCTAAAAAAAAAAAAAAAAAAAAGTGATCGGATCATCTCATAAGTGGGCTTAAAACCTTCCCCTGGTCGAGCTGGTTCCAAAACTGTGACATGATGGGATTCCGCCACGGGGGGCAGCACCTATCGCGGACAGACAGACAGACACACACACACACACACACTTTCGCTTATATTATTATAAAGATATGGGAATTAGCTATTTGAGCTGTAAATATAGATCATCGTTAATGGGCGGGTCAGTTTTCATTATAATTTATGGGATGAGAGATATGATATGTATCTGAAAATATTCTCTCATAGCTGGGTATAGTTTTAATGAAGAGTATTGGCGAGCATTGTCACGGCTGTGGTAAAGATGACTACTGGCTTACTGTGACCCGCGTGTGGTCTGGCCTTTCTTAGGAGGTATTCTGGTATTCTGTTGTTTTCTTATCTTTTAGGGGAAGTGAAAGAGAAAAAAATTGTGTATGTGTGTGTGGTGTGTGTGTGTGTATGTGTGTGTGTGTGTGTGTGTGTGTGTGTGTGTGGTGTGTGTGTATCACATCATGCTATTGTTGCCTGCAAAGGGCTGGTTGATGGTCCCCGCTTATTTAAAAGTTCTAGTCCTTCGCATTTAACTAAGCTCGTGCCCCCCCCCTCCACCCCCACCCCACACACAACCCCCCCATACACATAGCCATACACCCCCATACAGTCCCCCCACACACAGCTTCCCCCCCCCCACGTACACACATGTGACTCTTAACTGTAGTCAAATATCAGTATTTTCCGTACAAGTGATACAGGACGCTTCCATCATGCTTACGTCAGCAGTGTTGCCTGTGATCGGGTGTCGGGCATCACCAGGCGTCGGCACACATTACCCCCGACAAGAAATATCCCCAGAGGGAAAGACTGATTGCAACAACGGTAATGTTTGATATCCCGTTATTCATTTCCCTTCGTTTTTGTATAGTTTTCTATTTACAAATCCATAGTTAGTGAAGGTCGTCACCTGCATCACTTTTATTGTTACTGATAAAGTCTGGAAGAATCCGACTTTCCTTTGTCTCTCCTCTTCACTGTGGCTTTAAAAGTTTCTAGAGTTTTACCGTGCTAAAAACTAGATGCTTTTGCTCTTGGACTTCTCTTCGTTACCTCCAGGATGAAGCACAAAGAGTATTTCCATTCTACATAATGTATAATCTACCTCTACCTTTTCTGTGCGTGGATAAATACGTATTATGCAGTGTAAATACAGAAAAAGAAAATGTCTGTTCTGGATTTGTTTCCTCTACAGAGATTAGTATTCGAATCTTTTGTTCTGGATGGTTTTTTGCCCTTAATTATTCCTGTTGGGGTAGTTTTTGGCCCTTTATCCTTCCCTGTTGGGGCATTGTTTGGCCCTTTATCCTTCCCTGTTGAGGCAGTTTTTGGCCCTTTATCCTTCCCTGTTGAGGCAGTGTTTGGCCCTTTATCCTTCCCTGTTGAGGCAGTGTTTGGCTCTTTATCCTTCCCTGTTGGGGCATTGTTTGGCCCTTTATCCTTCCCTGTTGAGCCAGCATTTGACACTTTATCCTTCCCTGTTGAGGCAGTGTTTGGCCCTTTATCCTTCCCTGTTGAGGCATTGTTTGGCCCTTTATCCTTCCCTGTTGAGCCAGTATTTGACACTTTATCCTTCCCTGTTGAGGCAGTGTTTGGCTTTTTATCCTTCCCTGTTGGGGCAGTGTTTGGCCCCTTATCCTTCCCTGTAGAGGCAGTGTTTGGCCCTTTATCCTTCCCTGTTGAGGCAGTGTTTGGCCCTTTATCCTTCCCTGTTGAGGCAGTGTTTGGCCATTTATCCTTCCCTGTTGAGGCAGTGTTTGGCCCTTTATCCTTCCCTGTTGGGCAGTTTTTGGCCCTTTACCCTTTTCCCAGTTGAAGCAGGTTTGGACCCTTATCCTTCCCTGTTGAGGCAGTGTTTGGCCCTTTATCCTTCCCTGTTGAAGCAGTGTTTGACCCTTTATCCTTCCCTGTTACGGCAGTTTTTGGCCCTTTATCCTTCCCTGTAGAGGCAGTGTTTGGCCCCTTATCCTTCCCTGTTGAGGCGGGTGTTGCCTCTTATCCTTCCCTGTTGGGACGTGTCTGGCCCTTATCCTTTCCCCTGTGGGGCAGTGTTTGGCCCTTTATCCTTCCCTGTTGAGGCAGTGTTTTGGCCCTTTACCTTCCCTGTGGGGGCCCAGTGTTTGACCCTTTATCCTTCCCTGTTGAGGCAGTGTTTTGATCCTTTATCCTTCCCTTTTGGGGGGCAGGGGTTTGGCCCCTTTATCCTTCCCTGTTGGGGCAGTGTTTGCCCCTTTATCCTTCCCTGTTGAGGCAGTGTTTGGCCCTTATCCTTCCCTTTTTGAGGCAGTATTTGGCCTTATCCTTCTCGGGTTGGGGCAGTGTTTGACCCTTTATCCTTCCCTGTTGGGGCGGGTGTTTAACCCTTTATCCTTCCCTGTTGAGGCAGTGTTTGGACCCTTTATCCTTCCCTGTTGAGGCAGTGTTTGACCCTTTATCCTTCCCTGTTGAGGCCAGTGTTTGACCCTTATCCTTCCTTGTTCAGGCAGTGTTTAACCCTTTATCCTTCTCTGTTGAGCAGTGTTTTGACCCTTATCCTTCCCTGTTGAGGCAGTGTTTGACCCTTTATCCTTCCCTGTTGGGGCAGTGTTTAAACCCTTTATCCTTCCCTGTTGAGGCAGTGTTTGACCCTTTTTTCCTTCCCTGTTGGGGCAGTGTTTGACCTTTACCCTTTCCCCTGTTGAGGCGGGTTTTTGGGACCCTTTACCCTTCCCTGTTGAGGCAGTGTTTGGCCCTTTACCTTTCCCCTGTTGGGGCAGTGTTTTAAACCCTTTATCCTTCCCTGTTGGGGCAGTGTTTGGCCCTTTATCCTTCCCTGTTGAGGCAGTGTTTGGGCCTTTATCCTTCTCTGTTGAGGCTGTGTTTTGCCCCTTTTATCCTTCTCTATTGATGCTGTGTTTAAACCCTTTATCCTTCCCTGTTGAGGCAGTGTTTGCCCCTTTATCCTTCCCTGTTGGGGCAGTATTTGCCCCTTTTATCCTTTCCCCTGTTGAGGCAGTGTTTGGCCCTTACCCTTTCCCCTGTTGGGCAATTTTTGCCCCTTACCCTTTCCCCTGTGGAGGCAGTGTTTGACCCTTTATCCTTCCCTGTTGGGCAGTATTGACCCGTTATCCTTCCCTGTTGAGGCAGTGTTTGACCTTTATCCTTCCCTGTTGGGGCAGTGTTTGACCTTTACCCTTTCCCCTGTTGGGCAGTGTTTGACCCTTTATCCTTCCTGTTGAGGCAGTGTTTGACCCTTTATCCTTCCTGTTGGGGCAGTGTTTGACCCTTTATCCTTCCCTGTTGGGGCAGTGTTTGACCCTTTATCCTTCCCTGCACCTTCAGAAAAAAAACCGCCTCGCTCTCGGTCAATAGCCGGTCCATTTGTAAGAAATCTTTGGGTGTTGGCGGTAGTGTTGGTCCGTAATTTTTGTGTTGATATTGCCGCTGGTCACAACAGAGGGAAAGATAAGATTTTCATCCTATCTAGACACTTTGCAAGTACAGTCACTCCACCTAAATCGCGGAAAAACACAGGCCTCGGATCCTCTCCTTCCATTTCCTTTTCGTATTTTTCCCAAAAAATTATCGTTCTATTCTCAAAAATCTGTACAATGCATTCCTCCCCCTTCCCCTGGCATGTTGTTAATCCCACGGGGGCCATCTCTCCTCCCTCGCCATCTCTCTCTCTCTCTTCTCTTCTCTCTCTCTCTCTCTCTCTCTCTCTCTCTCTCTCTCTTCTCTCTCTTTTTCTCTCTCTCCTCTCCTCTTCTCTCTCTTTTCTCTCTCCTCTCTCTCTCTTCTCTCTCTCTCTCTCCTCTCTCTCCCCTCTCTGTCACGTCATCTTTTTCTTCCCTCCCATTCCTCTTAAAATTTCAGTAACCCTTTCTCCCTTTCTCCCATATCTCTCTCTCTCTCCTCTCTCTCCCCCCTCTCTCCTCTCTCTCTCTCTCTCTCTCTAATCTCTCTCCTCTCTCTTTTTTTCCCCCTCTCTCCTTCTCTCTCTCTCTTCTCTCTCTCTCTCTCTCTGTCACGTCAACCTTTTCTTCCTCCCATTTTCCTTTTTAAATTTCAGTAAAACCCCTTTCTCCCCTTTCCCCCTTCCTCTACTCTTTTTTCTCCCTCCCTTTCCCCTCCCTCCTCCCTTCCCTTTACCCGCTTCTTACAACACCCGTTCCTCTACCTGGGGGTCCTTCTGTCTCCCTCCCCCCTTCCCTCCATTCATCTTTTTCCTTTCTGTCTCCCTCCCTTTCCCTCATCCTTCCCTCCTTCCCTCCTTCCGTCCCTCCTTCCGCCCTCACTCCTTCCCTCCTCCCTATCTCTCTCCCTCTGTAGAGCTGGGTTTAAACTGTCATTAGTGTAATTGCGAGACCTTAAAAACTATAATTACTATTCATTAACACCTAATGCTAAACAAGGACAATACTACCACCACTACTGCTACTACTATTACTACTGCTATCTATGTTTGGCCCTAGCAGTAGTAAACTAGTCATTTGAATCGATCGTATATTCTAGAGCGAGAGAGAGAGAGAGAGAGAGAGAGAAGAGAGAGGAGGGGAGAGAGAGAAGAGAGAGAGAGAGGAGAGAGAGAGAGAGTATAAAATTTTTTGTAGTATAAAAATTAAGTGAAACAAACTATTTATTAAAGAAAGTATATTAATCATATTAATACGAAGTTCGTGTGTGTGTGTGGTGTGTGTGTGTGTGTTGTGTGTGTGTGTACTGACTGAAGTGCTGGGTGAAGGCTAAGTGACTGCACATTTCCATACAGCTTTATATATGGGGCCTGGCCCTTTATATCTCCACTTAGTTATAGGATGTAAATGGATCAGAAAGCCTGCTTGAGGCACAAGAAGGTAAAGGTTTTTAGCACCCCGAGACGTCACCTTATTAAAATGTCTTTAGTGGTTGGTTTGTGCAGGAGTTAAACCATAATTACCAGATTAGCCTCTCTCTCTCTCTCCTCTCCTCTCCTTCCTCTCTCTCTCTCTTTTCTCTCTCTCTCCTCCCCTCTCTCTCTCTCTCTCTCTCCTCTCTCTCCTCTTTCTCTCTTCTCCCTCTCTCTCTCTCTCTCTCTCTCTCTCTCTCTTTTCTCCTCCTCTCCCCTCTCTCTCTCTCTCTCTCCCTCTCTCTCTCTCTCTCTCTCTCTCTCTCTCTCTCTCTCTCTCTCTCTCTCTCCCTCTCTCTCTCTCTCTCTCTCTCTCTCTCTCTCTCTCTCTCTCTCTCTCTTTTCTCTCTCTCTCCCCTCTCTCTCTTCTCTCTCTTCTCTCTCTTTTCTCTCTCTCTCTCTCTCTGACACTATCACACAATGAGGAATATATATACATAATGTGAAATTAAAAAACTTTAATTTTAGATAATTTCCAACAAATATTGGTACATTCACACATCTGCGCGCGCGCGCGTGCGGGACGCACGCACCGGCACGCACGCACGCAAAGCACGCATGCACGCACGCACGCAGCCGCACGCACGCACGCACGCACGCACACACACACACACCACACACACACACACACACACACACACACACACACACACAAAAACACACACACACACACAACACACACAAACACACACACACACACCTTGCTCTCAGTGTACGAATATATTTTGCTATAGCCATTTTTTTTTCCCCAAAACAAAGAATGTAAAAATTTTAAAGTTACTTCATCCTGTCTGATGGAGGGAAGGACCCCGTTTAAGGGCTCAATGGAAGAGGAAGGGAGGGAAAGAGGGAGGGAGGGAGTGAGCTGTTAAATTGTCATTAGCTGTTGGTGCGGGATTTAAACTATAATTACTCATCAGGGAGCTATAAAGTCGGGAAGTTTTGAAACAGGTGTGGCTACTTAGGGGGGGTGGAGCGGGTCTCCAAGAGGAGACTGAGCGAACATTTGTAGACAAGGAAAAGATTTGAGAAATTGATGGGATTGCCTCGCCCCAAGTGTTCGCGAAGTACATTGCGTGACTGTACCAACTACAAGGTTATTGACTATACAAAGCGCCGCCACGTCAGCACGAACTAGGCGGACTCGAACCGCTGACCGAATGCGCAGGGACTCTGCACATTGCAAGCTCACGTCTCTACCAACCTTGCCACCCTGACGGGCTAAACAGAGGGAGAGAGAGAGAGAGAGAGAGAGAGAGAGAGAGAGAGAGAGAGAGAGAGAGAGAGAGAGAGAGAGATTTACTAAAATCCCTCTAATCTATACTATCCCACGCCTGTCCTAAAAGGCAACAAAGACGTAGACAACATAAAATCAAATTACATGTAAAAAAGACTAATGAATCGATAGTAAAAAATAACACACATCGCAGTCAAAACATATTCTGGAAACTGACCAAAACGAGAAACCCTTCAAATTGTTTTATCATTGATGAATTCGTGTTTACTAATCTTGAAGAGCCTTGAACGCGCACGCAGAGACTACTTATTTACCGCAAAAGGTAGACAAGGATAGATTATAGATAGACAGATAGATATAGACAGGTATTGATAGATAGATAGACAGGTAGACAAACAGGTGAGATAGGATGAGTAATAATAAGAAGCTTAACTGCCGTATGGTAATCAAGGCGCATCACTGCCAGGCCGGAGCAGAGGAAGGGAAGGTATGGCAAAATACTTCACAATGACAATCAAATAAATGACAACAGATCCTTCACACTGCCCGGCGTTTTCTGTTCCAATCTATCACGCCTCCCACTGTCGATGTATATCTCCTTTTATCCCCTAGTCTCTCTCTCTCTCTCTCTCTCTCTCTCTCTCTCTCTCTCTCTCTCTCTCTCTCTCCTCTTCTCTCTTCTCCTCTCTCTCTCTCTTCTCTCTCTCTCTCTCTCTTCTCTCTCTCTCTCTCTCTCTCTCTCTCTCTCTCTCTCTCTCTTCTCTCTCTCTCTCTCTCTCTCTCTCTCAGTTTTCTCTATATTTCTGCATTAACTTAATTATTTCTTTCGTTGTCTGATTTATTTTCCTTAATTAGTTTCCTTTCTTCACTAACGTATTTTATGTTTCAATTGTTATTGTATTATTTTTCTCAGGAGACTTTCTTTCTTTGTTTTTCTTTATCTTTGATGATGATAAAGTGTCAGTTTTTTTTCTTTTTTTCTTGTACTTCTTTATATTATCGTTTTTATTCTTCACTAGCCGCAAAGCCGCCCTCCGGGCGGCCTTTTTGGCTAGCTCCTGCGGAGGGCTATTGGTGGGCCTTCGGCCCACCAAACACAGACTCTCCAGATAGACCCATTACCCACCACCTCGGCCCACCAAACACAGACTCTCCAGATAGCCCCTTCTAACTTTCCTGAAATGTATGTATGCCCCCCACCCACTCACTCACCCATTACCCATCACCCCCCACCCATTCACTCACCCATTACCCATCACCACCCACCCATTCACTCACCCATTACCCATCACCACACACCCATTACCCATCACCACACACCCATTCACTCACCCATTACCCATCACCCCCCCCCCTATTCCCTCACCCATCACCCATCACCCCACACCCATTCACTCACCCATCACCCCACACCCATTACCCATCACCCCACCCATTCACTCACCTATTACCCATCACCCTACATCAAGGTTTCCTCAATTCTCGCAACCCACTTTTTTTTCTTCACAGTTCTCGCTAATAGGCTGCTAAAAAAGAGAAGAAAAAAAGTGCTCGGATCATCCTATAAGTGGGCTTAAAACCTTCCCCTGGTCAACCTGATTCCAAAACTGTGACATATGATGGGATTCCGCCACAGGGGGCGGCACCTATCGCGGACAGACAGACAGACAGACACACACACACACACACACACACACACACACACACACACACACACACACACACACACACACACACACACACACTTTCGCTTATATTATTATAGAAAATATTTCATTATGTTTCTTGTTCCCTTCTTTGTTTTCATTTCTTTGGGTGTCACTGCATTCTTTCTTGCTGTTTAATTAATATTTCCTATGATATTCTCTTCACATTTTTTTTTTTTCTCTCTCTCTCTTGCACCGACTATTCAACAAGAAACGAAAAGCTAAAGGAATCGGGTCTCCGTTTCTCTTGAGGAAAAATGTTTAAGAGAATCCTCCCTGTATCCATTCTGGCTTAAGGTTCTTTTTATGTAGTCAGCAACAAAGAACAGTTTCTTTGTTTGGTGTCATAAACTTGAGCAGACAAAAAAAAAAAAAAGTAGAGAGAAAAAAAGAGCTGTCAGTATGATTTGCAACTTTTTTTTTTTTATTCTTTATATGTGATTTTTTTTCTCTTTTTTTTCTCTCACTCTTTCTCTTTCTTTCTTTCTCTCAGGGGATCAGATTCATAGAGGAGGAGCAGAAGAAGAATTAATAAACAGTGAAAAGGTTGAGTAGATAATTGTACTCACGAAAACTGGACTTAAAGAAAAAAACATTCATAATGAACAAGAAAGAATAGGAATAATAGGAAAGGATTGGCTTGATAGATGTAAACCGGTGGAAGATAAATTGCCTGAGTGAGGAGCGCACGTGTGACTTGGAGGAAAAAGTAGACGAGAAAGTGAAGGAACTGGTCAAAGAGAATGAAGGAGGAAGTGGAGGAACAGCAAGGGTGTCTGTAGTAGTAACAAGGCGGAGGGATAAACTATTTAGATGGAAAAACGGAACAAGAAAAGGAGGAAGAGTTGGGTCCACGTGGTGTCTTGGCCGGAGCGACAGTGGCCATCGTAAGGTTGTGGATGATTGAAGCATTGGGGACTCTGCTCTCCCTCACACATGTCGCGGTGTTTTATTATACACACAAGCATGATTGACTTTTAAACCGCGGCGTCTTTTTCTCTCAAATTGTGTGTGTCGAGTAACGGTGATGAAAAGGAGCAGCACAGAAAAGATAGTTCCCAAAATCTTTAATGAATCAAGCTTAATAAAATGATAAAGTAGAGGTAAAATGGGGACATACGGTATGTTGTGCAATGTGCATGGCCTCGGTGCTCATCTCCGTCGCATTCAATGATAGACAAGATCAATTATCTGCACTTAATAGACATGCAGGCCCACGCCTGTAGCTCTAATGTCAGAGTACAGCATTGTGTGTGTGACCTTGCCTATCTTCAAGGTCAAACCTGTGAGGTCATTTAACCCTGTGAGGTTGTCCCAGACTTCAAACTAACTTGTATTCAAATTTGGTGACCCAATCTGTAACAGTAAAAGTTCCATGGTTCCAAATTAATTTTGAAATTTGTTACAAGCTGAAATTTGTGACCTCTATTTTGTGACCTCGTGACCTTTTGAACTTTTGATCTGAAAACCATTGCGAAACGTAGTAAGCCCTATACGTTTCTGCCCACATGCCAAGTTTGATGACCCTAGCGTGACTTTTTATTGAGCTAGATAGCGAACAAACTGACAAACCAACCATCCAACCCTAAAACCTGAGGAAGGAAAATAATAACATACAAGCGTTATAGGCTCCAACATAAAAAAAGAAAAATATATATAAATATAAACCAACAAACATGGGGAGCTGACTGCCCTATCTATACTCACAAAGTAGAAAAATCTAAATTCAAAACTCGACACTTTGCAAACCCACCAACACTTCCGCTGACAAATCCATACATCATAAGGCCGTAAGCCTTTTTGGACCATAAATCATCATCTTGGCAAAAAACCCACACAAGTTTGTCAAGGCGAACGAGGATCCCCGCGGCCTGTGCGTTACCCTCCTGGACACAGTAATTGATTTAGCCTTACAAATGAAAAACAGAGAGAGAGAGAGAGAGAGAGAAAAAAAAAAAGAGGGATTAAAAAAGGTCACATCCTCTGCTCTTTCCATTAAACCGATTCCCAACAGTTCAGTCAACAGCAATATATTTTTCATTATACTCCCCAATCATTTATATCGTCAGTTGGTATTTTTATCATTTGTCTGCGTCATTCTCTCTCTCTTCTCTCTCTCTCTCTCTCTCTCTCTCTCTCTCTCTCTCTCTCTCTCTCTCTCTCTCTCTCTCTCTCTCTCTCTCTCTCTCTCTCTCTCACCCATTGCGTAAATTGAAAAACACGAAACATTACTTCTCTACTACGAGTATATTGCTTTACTTTTCAGCAGATCAATAAGATCCTATTTTTCTATCATATATTGTTTAGGGGCAAATGAGCTTACAAAGGAATTGTTAACATCAAAAGGCTGCCAACATTGTATCGTTTGGGGAGAGTCTTTAGATAATCAATTCATGCGCTAAATTTGTATCGTGTGTCATTCACCCATGGTCTTTGTCCACGTGAGCTGGCTCGCGATCGCCAGTTTCACCCTCTCAGTGCGAGCTTGGAGCTCATTATTACCGATCTTTGGGCAATGCTGGGACCTCACACACCACACACCCCCACCCCCTTGCTCAAGGGGGACAGTAACCGCCCGAATTTGTCAAGAGAAAAATCCCCGGGAGCGCGAGGATTCGAACCGCCTACCCACAGAGTGAGAGACCAGAACGTTATCAACCTGACCATCGCGCGGTGTGTGTGTGTGTGTGTGTGTGTGTGTGTGATAGACATAGAGAGAAACACACACAGCCTTGATCATGCGCTGGATACACGATCGCCAGGTGTTACCGTCCTGGAAAGAGCTTAGGGCTCATAGAGACCGATCTTTAGGTATAGCTGGGACCTCACACACCACACACACTCCATCCCCTTGCTCAAGGGCGGACAGTAACTACCTGCATTTAGCATTACCTGCATTCAGTGACAAATCCCTTGAGCGGGAATTGAACATGGGACCGCAGAGTGGTGCGCGACGCTCTTAATTAACCACAAAGATGAGTGGATGGGTGCCAAGATCACAGGTCAGGCGGCCAAGACGTGTTTGTAACGCGTCCAGGTCGTGTTTTACAAGCCTCTCAGGCCTTGCTGGTGATCAGCTTGATGGCTGCCGTTACGATCAAGGAGGGTTGGAACACACTGGAAGGTGGCATCGCCACCTCATTGGGGGATCGCCAAGGCGCGCGGAGCCTCCTCGTTTGACTCGTCGCCAGCGCTGATCGGTCAGCTGGGGTTCATTTGTGTTAGTTTTACAGGATTTGAACGTTTGTGTAAAATATATTGTTGCTTCAAACATGTTTGTGTATGTTCGTGCGTGTGTGTGTATTGTGTTCTTTGTCTTATGAACTATAGGATAATGAGCATATACGAGTAGCACTTGTCATATATTACGATTTACAATTGTCTGTCAGTTGGATCTGTGTTCTCATCTGTTTTGATACGTCTGTTTACCTAATTGTTGATGAGATGTGTGTGTGGAGGAATGTTAGCATGTCAGCAGTATTAGTGGTAACGTGTCACGACATGAACATGAATGAAAAAAACTACGTAACATCTGAGCCTGTAATGGATGTGCCTTGCTGTTTCATGTGCCTTGGTGTTTCATGTCTAACACACACATATTGAAGGGCAGATTCTATACTTCCCATCCTAAGTACCCATCTACGCCTTGCCCTCACGGGACGATTTCATTAGATAGTGGTCATCTGTTATTCAAACTAAGCAGCATATCACTACTCTTGTACTTGTATTTTCCGTACACAGGACATGTAATTACTTCATATGAAAGTTGATATAATCTGCAAATATCCTGTGCCGGAGCTTGACATTACACTAGCGAGCAAAGTTATGAGCCATTTATGCAATTATATCCCTATAGTCTATTTTATTTAATATGGTCAAAATTCCCAGTGGTCACGTGCTATTATGTAGTGAGGATAGTGTGTTTGGTAGTGATAATGATACGAGTAACCTGTACACATGATGGCCATTGAGTGCACCAATCTGCTGCCCCGTAGACAATGGGAGAAAGGCAGGGGGCGTGGTCTCCTTAGTGCATTTTGACCATATTAAATAAAATAGACTATAGGTGATTAGAGGGGACGGGATGAGTTATTATCACAGGAACAAGTAGCATAGAGTTAACCATCACCCCTAACGATGCCCTGTTATCATTATTATATTCCTGACAAATCAGTGAGGAAATATAGAACAACAAAATTTTGAACTTGCTGCCGGAAGCCCAATTACCACCACATACGCTGATGCCATTACCGCCTCAACCACCACTACCAGCACAACCGCTATTGCTGCCCTACACACTGACACCACATACACCACCACCACCACCACTACCACACCTACCACTGGAGCCACCACACAACAGGTGGTAACACATCAGGAACTACAGGAAAGTGTTCAGTAGTTGTTTAATGTTTTGTGTTGATATAATAACGGAAAAGGCAAATCGTTTTTAGACATCAGAGTTGGTTAATAAGGAAAGGAAAACAAGATGAATGAGCGAAGCTTGATGAGAGAAGACGCAGAGAAAGAGGAGACAAAGGAATGATAAAAGGTGAGAGAGAAGAAAATGTGGAAGAGTGGACAAAATACAAAGATGATAAAAGTAAATAATCAGAGGAGGAGGAAGGGAAGAGGGAGAGGGAAAGAGACGGGAAAGATGTAAAAGAGAAAGAAAAGAATATTATAAAAATGAGGTGAGTAAAGAGATTAATTAAAGAGCTAAGAGAAGAAAAGGAGATGGCGGATGAAAAAAATTAAAACTCATGAGAACGAAACCTAGGAGAAAAGGGAAGAAAATATGATAATACTGACGCAGAAAAGGACGAAAAGAAATAGATTGAACAAGATTTATAGATCAGCTGAATCATATTGGTTACTGAAACAACCAAACTTATCTCTTAGACGAGGTAAGGAAAGTTTCCTTTGACCACATCAGGCTTGGAGTAATTACATTGGTTTGGGTCAATTACAATATCAATTCGGATGACTTATCCAACAACTTAATTACAATTACAAGGAAGGAAAAAAATGTATATAACAATTATAATTACAATTAATCAATATTAATATTTTCAAATTGCAATTACAATTACAGCAAAGCTCAATATTATTAGTTCAATGTGCAATGAGGTTGAATTTTCAATATTCATAGTATTTTTGATGATACAGCCAATTTAAGGAATGAAATATAAGCAGTTACTCCAAATTTGAATGGGTTTTGAAGGACACTTCGTGGTATTAACAGAAAAATACAAAAGAAATATCATGAACTATCAAAGGCAGTTGCACACACACACACACACACACACACACACACACACACACACACACACACACACACACACACACACACACACACACACACACACACACACACACACACATACACACAAACATATTATTTTTGAAATCTGGAGACAAATTTTCACCAACAGATTATATATAATTATTGGGTGATGGATGATTGGGCTGATAGTTGTAGTGCTGTTGAAGACGATCATATTATTGGTTGATGCCCCTAACACTTCCTGTTGATTGGCTGAGTGACATCGTGGAACGTGGTGAGGTAGGAGTTGAGGCGCGACCAATGCAGTGAGCTTGGGTCTAAACAAATCTAAATATGGTCATGTTTGATTTAAAGATCCTTAATTTTTGTATTGCCAAGGTGCCTGTGATGGAACGTATGTAGTTGGGTAAAGAAAACAGTCAAGCATGACTGCATTCTGCAAGATGGATATATCTTCAGTGAAGCGATGGATGTGCGCGGCTGTGCTGCTGCTGCTGCTGGCGGGGCACACGGCCACCCTGGGGTACAGCTACCACAGGGGGCACGCCGGCGAGGAGGAGGGGCGGTACGGGTGGGAGCTGTTGGTGGGCGGCGCCGCGGTGTGGTTGGTGGTTCCCCTGCTGGCGCTGGGCTGCCTGGCCCCCGAGGCGGCCCCCTCGATGGGCAAGGTGTGGCTGGTGGTGCACGTCACCTGGAGCGACGATGCGGCAGCACACGCCGTGCACGCGCTCTGCAACCTTCAGGTGCGGCCGCTGCTTGACGCCCTCATGCCCGCCATGGACGCCCTCGGGTTGGCCCTGCCCGCCACCATCCTGCACACCCTGCCCTTCTGGTGGTGGTCCCTGCAGGGACTGGTCCTTGTCCTCCTGGTCAACTGCCTCACCAGACGTGCCTCTCCCCGCGAGGGCGAGGACGAGGACGAGATGACCGAGGTGGTGGTGGGATGCCCCAGGCGCGCCGAGGAGACCACCGTCACACTGCAGGTCCTGCTGCACCTCTGCCGCGACACCCGCCGCCCCACAGCCCTCCCCCTCCCGCCGGTGTGAGGTGTTACTTAATTACTCTGAATGACTCGAGAGAAATTAAAAAAATACAAAATACAAAATTAACAAAAAGCTAATAACATTATCTATTAACTGATTGCTTTTGTTTACTTATGAAGGAATACATTTATCAGAATCTGTATATCAGTATTTATTCATTAATGTATCGTTCAAGTAACACGTATATCCCTACTTTTCATGTACTTTTAGTTCTTTTGCACTGATATTATATTAATGTTCTTATTTACCAATACCTTCCTAATACACTCACACACACACAGACACACACACACAACTTCACTTCATTTTTTTTCTTGCCGTCGAGCAATTAGCGGGAAATGCAAGGAGGAAATATCGCTACATCAACAACCCATAGAATAGAATACTTGCACAAATGTTATGGACAATAAGTTGGATTCTGAGAAACCAAACATTGACGAGCCTTGCAGGGAAGTCACGCCGAGTAGACATCCTTCATTGTTTCCTATTTCTTTATTATCTTTGGGCGCAGTTATGAACACTTTGTCTGGTGTTTTAAATCTTTTCAGTGGTGTTTTTCCACATTGGTACAAAACAAAGTATATTCTCTTTGTCTGGGACATGTTGAAAGGATACTGACGGTCTGCTGATGCCATCAAGAGCCGATCAGCTGGGCCACGACTGTGAGACTGTTGGTTACCTACGTCACAACCAATCACAGCGCGTTCCACAGTCCTTATTTCAGTCTATAGCGCCTGTAGGCAGTGGTGACCCAGGGCTCGGTTGGTAGGCTCTGGAGGTTCACTTGAGGGATGTGATGGTTGGTCCTCGCCCGTGGTGGCGCAGGCAGGATTTTTATAGTGACGCCTGTAGAGGCTCATGCCACCCCCTGTGTCCTCCGATGCACTCGCAATCGAAGGTAGAGTTGATGGGCAGGGCATGTGGGTGTTCTTAGGCCACTCGACGGTGCAGAAAGGTTTTGGTTTTCTTCGGGAATCGAACTCGGGTCACCGAGAACGCCAGTGGAGACGCTAACCACTTTACTACCGCCTCCCCTGATATAGTCTGATATTTTGGTCCAAAAAAAATGCATATATTTCATTCATGACGCATTTTTTAAGCAGAAATAATATGAAGTACATGGAAATGTAACCTATATTGCGTCCAAAGTTTCATAATACTCCTCGTTTTAGGTTTGATTAAACAGATTAATTGAATTTTTCCTCACTCTTCTTTTTCTACTACATTGACTTTTCATCCTCGAGGTCACTATCCTTATGTTTCTTAGCAAGGCTGTCATGTTTGATAACCATAATCTCTCTTATTATTATATTTACTTTATGGCTTTCAATTTCTTTCTGTCATCTCAATATTATTGATTACCCTATGTTTCCATTTGCTGTTTCTTTTTCCTCCATATGTGTGTGTGCATGTATGTGTGTGTGTGGGGGGGGGGGAGGTTGGTGTGTTAAAAAAAACAGCCCCGCACTGATATGCCAAGACTATTTTTGAAGCAGCGTATTACTATAGTGATGCTTTGAAGTGTGAAGACGTAAGTTGTAAAAGTATTCAAGAGAGGAGCAATTAGCATGTCAGGGAGAAGACAGTTGGCCTTAATACAGTAAGTGATTGATACAGAAAAGTTCCCCTTCATCTAAAAATAATACAGCACTTTCCTCCTGATACACACACACAAACACACACACACACCCACACACACACACACACACACACACACACACACACACACACACACACACACACACAAACATATTATTTTTGAAATCTGGAGACAAATTTTCACCAACAGATTATATATAATTATTGGGTGATGGATGATTGGGCTGATAGTTGTAGTGCTGTTGAAGACGATCATATTATTGGTTGATGCCCCTAACACTTCCTGTTGATTGGCTGAGTGACATCGTGGAACGTGGTGAGGTAGGAGTTGAGGCGCGACCAATGCAGTGAGCTTGGGTCTAAACAAATCTAAATATGGTCATGTTTGATTTAAAGATCCTTAATTTTTGTATTGCCAAGGTGCCTGTGATGGAACGTATGTAGTTGGGTAAAGAAAACAGTCAAGCATGACTGCATTCTGCAAGATGGATATATCTTCAGTGAAGCGATGGATGTGCGCGGCTGTGCTGCTGCTGCTGCTGGCGGGGCACACGGCCACCCTGGGGTACAGCTACCGCAGGGGGCACGCCGGCGAGGAGGAGGGGCGGTACGGGTGGGAGCTGTTGGTGGGCGGCGCCGCGGTGTGGTCGGTGGTTCCCCTGCTGGCGCTGGGCTGCCTGGCCCCCGAGGCGGCCCCCTCGATGGGCAAGGTGTGGCTGGCGGTGCACGTCACCTGGAGCGACGATGCGGCAGCACACGCCGTGCACGCGCTCTGCAACCTTCAGGTGCGGCCGCTGCTTGACGCCCTCATGCCCGCCATGGACGCCCTCGGGTTGGCCCTGCCCGCCACCATCCTGCACACCCTGCCCTTCTGGTGGTGGTCCCTGCAGGGACTGGTCCTTGTCCTCCTGGTCAACTGCCTCACCAGACGTGCCTCTCCCCGCGAGGGCGAGGACGAGGACGAGATGACCGAGGTGGTGGTGGGATGCCCCAGGCGCGCCGAGGAGACCACCGTCACACTGCAGGTCCTGCTGCACCTCTGCCGCGACACCCGCCGCCCCACAGCCCTCCCCCTCCCGCCGGTGTGAGTTGTTACTTAATTACTCTGAATGACTCAAGAGAAATGAAAAAAATACAAAATACAAAATTAACAAAAAGCTAATAACATTATCTATTAACTGATTGCTTTTGTTTACTTATGAAGGAATACATTTATCAGAATCTGTATATCAGTATTTATTCATTAATGTATCGTTCAAGTAACACGTATATCCCTACTTTTCATGTACTTTTAGTTCTTTTGCACTGATATTATATTAATGTTCTTATTTACCAATACCTTCATAATACACTCACACACACACAGACACACACACACAACTTCACTTCATTTTTTTTCTTGCCGTCGAGCAATTAGCGGGAAATGCAAGGAGGAAATATCGCTACATCAACAACCCATAGAATAGAATACTTGCACAAATGTTATGGACAATAAGTTGGATTCTGAGAAACCAAACATTGACGAGCCTTGCAGGGAAGTCACGCCGAGTAGACATCCTTCATTGTTTCCTATTTCTTTATTATCTTTGGGCACAGTTATGAACACTTTGTCTGGTGTTTTAAATCTTTTCAGTGGTGTTTTTCCACATTGGTACAAAACAAAGTATATTCTCTTTGTCTGGGACATGTTGAAAGGATACTGACGGTCTGCTGATGCCATCAAGAGCCGATCAGCTGGGCCACGACTGTGAGACTGTTGGTTACCTACGTCACAACCAATCACAGCGCGTTCCACAGTCCTTTTTTCAGTCTATAGCGCCTGTAGGCAGTGGTGACCCAGGGCTCGGTTGGTAGGCTCTGGAGGTTCACTTGAGGGATGTGATGGTTGGTCCTCGCCCGTGGTGGCGCAGGCAGGATTTTTATAGTGACGCCTGTAGAGGCTCATGCCACCCCCTGTGTCCTCCGATGCACTCGCAATCGAAGGTAGAGTTGATGGGCAGGGCATGTGGGTGTTCTTAGGCCACTCGACGGTGCAGAAAGGTTTTGGTTTTCTTCGGGAATCGAACTCGGGTCACCGAGAACGCCAGTGGAGACGCTAACCACTTTACTACCGCCTCCCCTGATATAGTCTGATATTTTGGTCCAAAAAAAATGCATATATTTCATTCATGACGCATTTTTAAGCAGAAATAATATGAGTACATGGAAATGTAACCTATATTGCGTCCAAAGTTTCATAATACTCCTCGTTTTAGGTTTGATTAAACAGATTAATTGAATTTTTCCTCACTCTTCTTTTTCTACTACATTGACTTTTCATCCTCGAGGTCACTATCCTTATGTTTCTTAGCAAGGCTGTCATGTTTGATAACCATAATCTCTCTTATTATTATATTTACTTTATGGCTTTCAATTTCTTTCTGTCATCTCGATATTATTGATTACCCTATGTTTCCATTTGCTGTTTCTTTTTCCTCCATATGTTTGTGTGCATGTATGTGTGTGGGGGGGGGAGGGGAGGTTGGTGTGTTAAAAAAAACAGCCCCGCACTGATATGCCAAGACTATTTTTGAAGCAGCGTATTACTATAGTGATGCTTTGAAGTATGAAGACGTAAGTTGTAAAAGTATTCAAGAGAGGAGCAATTAGCATGTCAGGGAGAAGACAGTTGGCCTTAATACAGTAAGTGATTGATACAGAAAAGTTCCCCTTCATCTAAAAATAATACAGCACTTTCCTCCTGATACACACACACAAACAAACACACACACACACACCCCCACACACCCCACACACCCCCACAAAAACACACCCACACCACAAACACACACACCACAACACCACCAAAAGTCACGGGGGCAGTGGGTACTTACATGCTGATATTAATGTTGCAATACTGATGGGGCCATAGCCCTCTGAGTCTGGCACTTTTTCCCTTTTTGGGCATTAAAATTCAAAGTATGACTGGAAAGGAAAAAAAAAAATTTTTTAAAAGATTACCGGGAACCCCCTTTTTTCGTTGAGTTAGATCTGACACTTTTTTTTTGACTAACTTTGTTACTGAACCCAAAAAAATGACCCATTTTTTGCGCTATCAATAAATTTTTTTGACCCTACAGATACCCTCGCTTTGTCTAAAAACCATAAAAAAAACCGCATCTAACAAATTTGTGTTTTTTTTACAAAAATGTTTTTTTTAAATCTCATACAAGGGGAAAAAAATGTAGACTGTAATGTTTTACAAAGTTATTTTTTATAAAAAGGATTTGTAAACTGTAAAGTCAAATTGTGTGCAGGTAGTTAAGGTAAAAATTTATGCTTATAGCTTTTCTTGGAGTGATCAATCTGGGGCCCCAATCCCTTTGAGCCCCAACAAAGTCAGCCACGTTTACAGGCCAAAAAGCCAAATTAAGGTACTTGAAACAGCACTTCAGTTGTTAAAGCTTAAAAAAAATTGCTTTATGAGACTAGTTTAAAAGTCCAGAGGTGGGAATATTTATATTTTTTTAAAAAGGGCCATGTGAAAGTTGGATCACCAGGTTTTTAGGTCAGATCTTGGGTTGGCCCAATTTTTTTCCACCCCAAAGTTTTCAAGTCGGTCCCCCCTGACAGAAAGCAGGGGTACTTGGTGTATCCGCGTTTCGACAAAAAAGAAACATCCCCTTTTTTAAAGGCAAAACAGATGATCCAATTGTTTTTTTTGTGTTTCAAAAAATCAATGACTTCTTTATGTTCCCTTTCTTCACGAAGAAAACTGAATCCCAATTGGGGTGCACTTTATAAGTTGCCATTTTGGAGGAGGACACACTTTAAGCTCCCCTTTTAGCTACGATGAACAGTCGCCATTAGTTGAGTTTTTTCGGGGAATTCCCCAAAATTTCCCCCAGTAAACCTGTATGTTATGGCAATACAAAAAGTATGTCACTTCGAAAATATGCAGAAAAGCCACTTTTCTGGGTCGAAAGTAGGGTACCTTCGCTTTTTTTCAGCAAGTTTTTTTTTCATTCAGTTTGATGCAAGGAGTTCTGAAGCCTTTTTTTATATTTCCTAATCTCGTGCCAAATATTTATTCAGCGATCGAATCCTTTGAACGAGTCATCTTTAATTTCAAAATCGCATCATGTTACACAGAGTTTTTTCATCATAATACAGACTTTAAAGAGGGTATTTTTAGAAAACTGGCACGGGATTTCAGCTAATGAGGCACTGGAGTAAAGCTGATGGTAACTAGGGTGCTCGTTTTTTAATTTTTTTTTCTTGTTATTCCTGAAGTTTTCACTAACAAAAATAACAGTCTGTGCAATGATCTTTTGGCTCCGCCAAACCGAGGTATACCAAATGCCAATTTTAGTGTTCCCTTGGTCCGATCTGTAAAAATTGACACACTGCTGGCACACCTTGTGAGGAGCCCCCCCTCTCATTTTAGTATACAAGTAAAATTTTTTAAAATTTTTAAGATGGAATTGTAATTGTTTAGTTCTAAACAGCAATTAAAATACAATTACTTAAAGATTTCAAGCTTTAATTACAATTACAATAAGTTGTGAATTAAAATATACAATTACAATTTCAATTATAATTACCCAAAAAATGTGTGATTAATTAAATTTCAATAAAATTACAGTTACAATTACTCCAAGCCTGGACCACATATTCTCTCTCTCTCTCTCTCTCTCTCTCTCTCTCTCTCTCTCTCTCTCTCTCTCTCTCTCTCTCTCTCTCTCTCTCTCTTCTCTTTCTCTCTCTCTTCTTCTCTCTCTCTCTCTCTCTCTCTTCTTTCCTCATCTCTCTCTCATCTCTACTCTTCTCTCTCCTCTCTCTCCTCTCTCTCTCTCTCTCTCTCTCTCTCTCTCTCTCCTCTCTCTTTTCTCTCTCTCTCTCTCTCTTTTCTCTCTCTCTCTCAATATTAAAAAATTTCGTTATCATTATTACTATTATTATTATTATCATCATTAATGTTACTTTATCGTTATTACTATCATCATTGTTTAAATTACTACTTTTTTCACTATTAGTATTATCATTATCATTATTATATCATTAACATAATCATTGTAATTATTGTTACTGTTATTACCTTTTTATTACATTGATTCACATCATTAACCACAGTGGTGGAAGCAGGGTAACCATTATGATGATCTTGCTGTGATAATGCTCACTCGTCACTGCCATCACTGCCGCCAGCGCTGCCGTGTCCTTGCTCAGGGTTACACACCATCAGTAATACTCATTATTTTCTTTATGAGTATGCTTGGCTGCTGTAAAATGACCTCAGTGTTTCTAGAATTTAACTCTAATTTATTTTTCTTCATTTGTTGGGGCATAATGGTGGCAGGGTTTGCAATAGCCACAACACCTGTACCTCATCAGCCTGATAGTGGCGGGATAGCTCGGTCAGGTATATCGACATGATTTTTATCGTTGAAATTCGTATGTATCTCAATTCACTACCATACATTATTACGTTACTTATTTATGTATTTCTTATCTACATTGTTACATACGTTAATTTTTTTCCAGACCTGTTTTCTCTTACGGGTGTTTATGATTTTATGACTAGCTCCAGACTCATTCATCTGTTATTTACCAACTTGCTGCATCTGTACTTATTCATGCGTGTGGTATATTACAATAAGGTTGTGAGAAATAAAGTGCATAATAGATAGAGAGAGCAAGAGAGAGAGAGAGAGAGAAAGAGGAGAGAGGAGAGAGAGAGAGAGAGAGAGAGAGAGAGGAGAGGAGAGAGAGAGAGATCACTAGTCTAGTCTAGAGTGAAAGTCTAATAATGATAAGCTAACACTCACTGCGATAAATCAGTTTCATAGGAAGGTTTTTGCATAGTTTGGTATTAATATATACATTTTCCTCCACTAGTCCACACTCTTAACTAGCGGTAATAATCATAGATAGAGAGAGCAAGAGAGAGAGAGAGAGAGAGAGAGAGAGAGAGAGAGAGAGATGAGGAGAGAGAGGAGAGAGAGAGAGAGAGTCTTATTCCTAAAGTATGCTGGTGTCACGATCTTATTTTTCGTTCCTCGCATATAATCTAATTTTTTCTCTTCATCTCATTTTCATTGTTATCGTTATTTTCATTATTATTATTATTATCATAATCAGTATTATTATTATTGTTCTTTCTCCTCAGACACTTTGATCTTTTTCTTCTTCTTCACACACACACACACACAAACGCACACACACACAAGCACAACACACACACCACACACACACACACACACACACACACACACACACACACACACACACACACACACACACACACACACACACACACACACACACACACACACACACACACACTCCGGGGAACTCCGTAGTGTAAGGGTTAGCACGCTCGGCTCACAACCGAGAAGTCCCGGGTTCGATCCCCGGGCGGAGCGAAGACAGACGGGCGGTCTTCTTAAAACCCGAGCCCCTGTCCACCCAGCAGTGAATGGGTACCGGATGTTAGCCGGGGGTTTGTGACCCGCCTCCCGGGGTGGTGGCTTCGGCCAACACTAAGCACTAAGGATGATGATAAAACAAATGTGATAGGAGACGGGACATACGAGCGTGCTCAGGCCTGTAAAATACAACTAATGAATACACACACACACAACACACACATACACACACACACAACACACACACACACACACACACACACACACACACACACACACACACACACACACACACACGCACATACACACAAACATACACACACACACACACACACCCACACACACACACACACACACGCACACACACGCACACACACACACACAGTAGTTTTCAACAAAACACCTACATTGCAAATTAATGAATACAATTTATCATTCCACAACCAAAAGGAAAAAATATAAAACTCATATACCAAAAAACAAAGAATGAAAAATGAACTTACTCGTGTTTCTTGAAACTCTAAAACACGCCTTTTTACCATTTTCTTTTCCTCGTTTATATTTTTGTTCATTTTTCCTCGTCAGTTGTCGATGCAACGAGAGGAAAAAAAGTGAGGGGAAAAGACGTCCCTTACTGCCGCGCCTCCACCCCTCACCCCTTCCCCTTCCCTTCCTCCTCCCCCCGTCCCCTCCCTGATGGTGTCTCACGCAGGAACAGCGACTATTTACAATACCAGAGGATACGACATGACACCTCTCTCTCTCTCTCTCTCTCTCTCTCTCTCTCTCTCTCTCTCTCTCTCTCTCTCTCTCTCTCTCTCTCTCTCTCTCTCTCTCTCTCTCTCTCTCTTCTCTTTTATTGATCACTCATTAACTTTTAATTCTCCCTATTTTTTTCATCAATAAATGCAACGCTTCACCGCACTGTCATAGATACTTGTTTTTCTTTTTATCATCAGCATTGAGTATTCATGTTATTCAATATCTTTAAGTCTCCTTTTTTATTTCCCTGTTCCTTCATTTTTTTCAGGATTGCTTCGTACAACTGTATTCACCTTTTTATAGTTTATTTAATTTTCTCATTCTCTTTTATGCCATTCGGTAATTTTTCTTCTCTCTTCTTTGACTTTATGTATTCAATGTATCGTATTTCCTTCATTTGTTGGCATAAATATTCTAAACCAGCATCTGTGTGTATCGGTTTCCTCTCCTCCTCCTCCTCCTCCTCCTCCTCCTCCTCCTCCTCACATATTTCATCCTCCTTGTGTGATGACATAATTATCTACTGTGTTGTGTTTCAATTTGACATTCGCAATTATTTATATCGACTTGATTTCCATCCTTTCCCCTGTCTGCCTCATTTTTTCTCTTCCTCCATGTATATCTTTTCTCGATGATCGCCAATACATAAGAACATAAGAACATAAGAAAATAAGGAAGCTACAAGAGGCTGCGAGACCTACACGTGGTAGTTCCTGTCACCTAACACTACCTACATCCACCTTTCATCCCCATCCATGAACCTATCCAGCCCCTCTTTAAAGCTCCCTAATGACTCCGCACTAACTACCTGTCTACTGAGACCTTTCCATTCATTCACCACCCCAAATTTGTGAACCAGTTTTTTCCCTATTTCTTTCTAAATCTACGCCCTTTCCAGCTTGAATCCATTACTTCTTTTTTCTACCCTGGTTAAAAGCCGTAAGAACTTTTCCTACCTCTCCTTTATTAAACCCTTTATCCATTTAAAACTTCTTTTAGATCGCCTCTTACTCTGCTGCTCTGGGAGTGAGTGTAGTTTTAAAATTTCCCAATCTCTCCTCATAACTAAAGTTACGCATCCCTTGTATCATTTTGGTCATCCTTCTCTGCACTGTTTCTAACAAGGCTATATCCCTCCTGTAATATGGAGACCAAAACTGAACCGCATAGTCTAGGTGAGGCCTGACTAGAGCCAGATTAAGCTTTAGAATAACTTCCGCACTTCTACTTTTAACACTTCTGGTAATGAATCCTAATACTCCATTAGCTCTATTTCTGGCCTCAATACATTGTTTCCTAGGTCAGAGGTCTGGGCTCACCCTCACTCCAAGATCTTTTTCCCCTTCTGATCTTTTCAGCGATACATTGCGTAGGTGTATCTATTACCGGGGTTTTTTTTTTACCAACATTCATAAACGCTGCATTTCAATATTAAATTCCATCTGCCATCTGACTGCCCACTCGTTAAGTTTATCTAAGTCTCCCTGCAATATGTTTACATTAGACTGTGATCCAATAATCCTACCTACCTTAGTATATCAGCAAACTTGCTGATATCACTGCTAGTCCCACTATCCAAGTCGTTGATGTAAATCAAAAATAGTAATGGACCCAAAACAGACCCTTGTGGGACTCCAATTGTCACCAGTCCCCATTCAGATTTAGAAACATTAATTGTAACCCTTTGTTGCTTTTACTTAGCCAAGCTCTGATCCAATAAAGAACATTCCCATCTATTTCATGAGCCTTAACCTTATTTAAGAGTCGCTCGTGTGGTACTTTGTCAAATGCCTTACTAAAGTCCAGATATATTATATCATAATCCTTATCATTATCTGCCGTCTCATAAACTTTCCTATAAAAGCTTAATAAATTGGTGAGACATGACCTACCCTTAGTGAATCCATGTTGTGAATCATTGATCAAACTATGTTTATCTAAGTGCTCTCTAATGTTTTTCGCAATAATAGATTCCAATAATTTACCCACCACTGACGTTAGACTTACGGGTCGATAATTTGACTTTAGTCCTTTTGTCTCCCTTCTTAAATAGGGGAACAAACTTTTCCCTTTTCCCTCCACAATAATGCACATCGCCTATCTCAACCGATTTTCTAAAAATGTGCACTAACGACTCACCAACAACCTCCTTGCATTCCTTTAATACCCTGGGATACACTTCATCTGATCCTGGCGATTTAAACTTCTTCATTTTATCTATACCCTCTTCCACCATTTCCCTAGTTATCACAATATCTTTGAGTTTCTCCTCATCGCTTCCTTTGAACATCTGTTCACTATCAGGTATCGTCTGTGTATCCTCCTCAGTAAAAACACTTAAGAAATAATCATTTAGACTTTTACACATATCCTCATCCGTATTTAAGACCTCACGCTGTCCTGACCTTAACGGCCTAACTAATTCCCTTGTCTTGGTTTTATATACCTGATAGAACCCTTTTGGGTCACTTTTCGCCTGTCCTGCTACTTTAATCTCATAATTGTTCTTAACAACTCGAGTTAATTTCTTCACTGTCCTCGTCATCGCGTTATACTGTTCTTTGCTTACCAATCCTGTCTTGAACCTTAAATACATGTTTCTTTTTACTCCAATGTTGTGTTTTAAATTAGTGGTCATCCATTTTGGATCACTCTTTCTGGACCTTATTTCCCTATAAGGATTATTATTTTTCTGTCCGTCAATTATATTCCTTACAATTAAGGTATAATCCTCCTCAGCCCCGACCTCACTTCCATGTCTAACCGCTCTAATTACCTCCTCAGCCCCGACCTCACTTCCATGTCTAACCGCTCTAATTACCTCCAGGTGCCTTCCTAATCCTTCATAATTGCCTTCCAGCTGTCACGCCCTGTCCTTACCCTGGGAAAATTTCCTTCCCCTCCATCCTACCCTCTTATTAATAACCTGCAGGTGTCTTTTAATCTGCTAATTGGGCCCTTTCCCGAAATTAGGCATTCTTTGTGTATTGCCACTTAATTTTCCAACTTCCCAATTTAAGCTAAATCTGATCTTATAATGGTCGCTATTATCTAACTTTACACCGACCTCCACATCTGTAACTAAATCGTCTCTATTTGTCAGCAATAGATCTAGAATATTATCTCCTCTAGTAGGCTCCTTGATTGCTTGACTTAGGAGTTGTCCTGGATTAATAATTTAACATTTCATCTGCGTCGCTGTCACCTTTGATTAAACCCAGTTCACAAATTTTCCCAAATTAAAATCTCCCACCACGCATAGTCGATTTATCTGCAGGCCTTGTTTATTTCTTCCCATATAGGAGCTGAATCCTCTTTACATAAGTTTGGAGGCCTATACACTACACCCAAAACCATTTTCTCAGTTCCTCCGTAACCTCTACCATATAGACTCTATGCTGGCCTCTGTTTTTATAACTTATTAACACAACCTGCAATGCCTCTCTTGCATAAACCGCAACTCCTCCACCTCGCCTGGGCCAACTCTGTCCTGTGAAATAACTTATACCCACTATCTCGACTTCCGGATCAAATACCTTTCCTGACATATCCAACCATGTTTCTGTTAATGCTATTATATCAAAATCCTCTACACTATTTATTCCTCTCAGGAAATCTGTCTTGTTTAAAATACTCCTACAGTTTGTATAATAGACCTTCAAGCAACTCTTCTTATTTTTTGTCCATTTTCCCTATATCTTTAACTAAACCCCTCTTCACTCTCTTCTTACGAATCACTTTAGTCCCTGCCTTCTGAAACTCCTCCTAGTGTCGCAAGTTTCCTTTACCCCGACCCAGTGTCTACTCCCCGGTTCTCTATCTTAAAAAAAGCCTGCAGTGCACCTACCTCCCTTTCAAGGGATTCAGACAAAATCTGAACTCCTTCCTCGAAAAGTGCACCCCGTTCCTTTCGGTAGAGATGGTTATGCCCGAAAAAGAGGTCCCAGCTGTCGACAAAGGCCCAACCATTGGCTTTGCAATGAAGTGCCAGCCGGCAATTCAAAGCAATAGCCCTGGAGTACCACAAGTCGTCAACATAACGTCTTGGAAGGACACCACACACCACAGGGAACCCACCCCTATCCCTAACCTTACCTACATCTTCCTTGAACCGCCGTAGCAATTCCTCACTTCTTACACACTCAACATCGTTTCCCCCAGCACTCAGGCAGACGATGGGCTTTTTCCCTTGATCCGCCATGCACTCAACTATCTTATCACTAACAAAACCTATCCCCTTCCTGGGTAACCCCACCGACTTCATGCGCATCACTTCCCTGTCCCCAGAAAATGCTGTCGAGATGCCTAAACCCGACTGTCCCAAAACCAAGATTTTACCCTTTGGGTGATGATGTATCGTCTACCGTCCTTACCTCCGTAGCTTCCTCTTGCAGCCCCGAGAGTACCTGAAATGAGTTCGTGTACACAACATGGTCATTGTTTACCTTTTTCTCCTTTGGGCGTGCTCCACTATGCTCAACCACCTGCCATTCACCATTCCTTGGTGACTTACTAGAGACCTCTCCTATAGTAGTAGCACGAGGCACGTCACCCTCTGGTACCCCTCCAGGTACATCCTTCGCATGTGCCCCTCCACTCACTCCTCCACACTTAAGAGATCGTATCTCTATCTCTTGCTTCCTCACCACACCACGCTTTTCAAATCGTTCACTTCACTTACGAAGTTACCTTTTCAGGTCATCGATCGCCTCCAGAACAGACTTAAGCGCCACACCACACCCTTCACTACACTCGACCCTTCTCTCTCCCTTTACCACACTCGCTTTCGCCTCAGCCTCGTTCACTACTACCACACTACCACTATACAGCTCCCTGCGCGTCCCTTTCTCGCAGCGGAGCCTCTAAACGCTCGAGTGTCGACCGTCATGCCAAGGGGAGGAGGGGATCATAGGGGGGGGGGGCAAGGATGATGGGGGTGAAGGGGCTTAGAGGTTCTCAAGGGCCCCGCCACTTCATCCTCCAGGAGTCCGCCGCCCCTGGATGATGCGGCGGCTGATTTATGCGTCTTTGGGTCGCCTCGCAACTCACGCCACTCAGATCTCCTCGCCTCCACGATTTGCGATTTTCATTACTTCCTCTGCTGGAAATGATGGCGGAATATTTGAGGTGCATTGATATTTGCTTGGCGCCTATCTTTTCCTTCTTTATACAGATACGTAGATATATAAATAGATAGAGAGATAGATAGATAGATGGGTAGATAGATAGATAGATTGACAGTAACATTGACATGATAGATAGATGAGTGAATAGAGAGATACATATATTTAAATTTTAATTTACTTAGTTAGTTAGTTAATTTTGTGCTAAGTTATGTTGTTCCGCTGTTTCTGGCTGACTTGGAATTAGGGAGAAACTTTATTCATTATTTCAAAGGGAGAGAGAGAGAGAGAGAGAGAGAGAGAGAGAGAGAGAGAGAGAGAGAGAGAGAGAGAGAGAGAGAGAGAGAGAGACGCGTTCGTTCAAGCCCCTCACGAGTGTTGTGGGTACAAGACGGGAGAGCAAAGTTCTTTGGTTTCAATATGTTTGCAGCTGGAGCATCTGGCAGCATATGAGGCCGCGGAGGAGGAGGAGGGTAGAGAGGGAGGAGGAGGAGGAGGAGGAGGAGGAGGAGGAGGGTAGAGAGGAGGAGGAGGGTAGGGAGGAATAAAGGGTATAGGGAGGAGAAGGAGGTCGTGGGATGAAGAGGAAGAGCCTTGGATGTGATATGAAGTGAGATCCCGTCGACGAGGGTGGCATGGAGGGGCTCCGTAACGTCCTTCGGGCGGGATGGATTGGAGGACGCGGCGGCGGGGTAATCTATGCCGCCATTCCAGGTGTCCGGAGAGAAAATGAAAATGAGAGTCCCGGGCCTCGGAAAATTGGCCCGAGGGAGGTCTTGAAATGAGCGTCAGTCAGCACATATGTCGCCCTGCGGAGGCTTGGAGAGAGAGAGAGAGAGAGAGAGAGAGAGAGAGAGAGAGAGAGAGAGAGAGAGAGAGAGAGAGAGAGAGAGAGAGAGAGCCATGTAGAGGTGTCAACATTCCTCTCACTCGTGAACAAAGACTGCCCATTCATCTTACAAATGAGTCTGAGGGGATGATGTCCATTTATCCCTCAATCGCCGCTTCGGTAATCGTCTTCCTTTCCCTCCTTTCTACTTCCCCTTCTCCATTCTCTCGCTTTATCCTGTGTTTCCAATCTTTCCATTCAGTCGCCTTAAGTCCCCCTCCTTCATCGTTGCCCTAATCGTCTTTATCAGTATTCTTCTTCGTCCCTTTATTCACAAGCCGCTGGAAGGAAGGGAAGGACAGAGAAGCGCCGCATCTTAGATACTTTACTGCCTTGTTGGTTGATTCTTACACCATTTCTTGCCTATCACATCTGCTGTGAGTTTTATAATTCATTAGAGGCGACATTAATACTGCTAAATGACCTGTCCTGTGGAGCTTCAACAGCCAGTGAAGCTTATATCGCCCTGACACCAAGCTATAAATACAAAACAAGGAGAATTAATCCCTCAATCAGGAAAAAGGGATACTCACGAATGTATCTCTAAGTTGGCTGCTTAAAATATATTCCTTATATTATAAAGAATGTATTTTAAGCAGCCTACTTAGAGTTGCATTCGTGAGTATTCCTGTTTTCCTGGTCAAGTCAAAGGGATTAATTCTCCGTGTTTTGTATTTCTGTTTCCCTTCACCAATACTTTCTTTCTTCTTTAATGATGGCCGAAGAATTATTAGTCTGTAAAAGAAATTAAGAAGAAAAATAATAGTGATGCAGAATTATTCAGTAAAACAAGATAATGCATTCATCCACAGATAATGAATGCTACAAGATATAACCATTATTTTACCGGGGGAAAAAACATACTTTAAGTCTAAAAG
>JACEEZ010000206.1:107500-130000 GCA_016584305.1 Chionoecetes opilio
GGCAGGAGTGGCAGTCATCGGTGTGGTAATTACAGTTTTAGAACAAGCAATTATTGTTCACTATTGTTGCCACTGTACGAATTAACAACCTCAGTTGTTGTTGTACTTGTTCCTGATTTGTTGTTGCGGTGTGGTGGTGTCGAGGCGGAGGTAAATATCTGTTGATCCTTTTTTATACAGGTCTGGCAACATTTTATTCCTCGATGAAAAATACTATTTTACTGAGGGAATTAGCGTAATTAAATCTAAAAAATGCTTACAAAACTTTAGTGAGCATAGTGTTGTAGAACGTTAATTAGCTTAAATGTTGTGCATAATAAGGACATGAAGCGAAGCACTTATTCTTTAATAGAGTTGTTAATATTTGAAACTCTCTTCCAGCATAAGTAGTTAGTATTAACACGGTTGAGACGTTTAAGAGGTATAATAAATAGATAAATACCAAGCACCAACTGCCCATCTCAATTACTTCGGTCCTATGTAAATTTGTTGCGTTTTTTTCATATTACTTTAGCTTTAGCTTGGAGTATGTCTTTCCTTCAAATTTTCCTATCAAATTTCCTTGGCAGTGTTTCAATACTCCATGGTGCGTTTTTATCACTTTTTTTCCTGCTGGTCGCATATTCCCCAACTCATTGGGAGTATGTGGTTTCCGAGTGAAGACGCTTGCTTGACTGTAGCTCCAAAACTAATCATAGTATTTTCTCGAAAATACCCTCATTGTGATTCCTACACCAAGGTACTTTTCATAGCCAAGGAAACCCACCCTAACCTAACCGTAACCTAACGTAACCTAACCTGACGTGTTCAAGAGTAAACGCTACATACTGCTCCAGAAAACGGGAATATGCCCGTTAATATGGAAGTGGTTGGTGGGGAGAAGCCTTCAACTTTGCTATTATTTTGCCTCTCACACGTAGAAACTGTAGCTGAAGAAAGTAGTCATCCAAGCAGCCTCGTTTAGCCCAGTAGGGCTGTTGCTGTCTTTCCATACTTTGTATTCCTCCTCTCCCCCTCCTCTTTCCCGCAGCGAGTGCGATCGCCTGGTATCACTTGGACAATGTATTCCAATCCAGATCAGTTATCCACTTCAATTCCATTAGTAATTTCCATTTCATTTTGAGTTATGGTGATGGAAATTTTCTCCCTTAAACCGAAGGTGACGTTTCATGCAAAGTAATGGGGCGCGGTGTCTTCTGGCGGCGTCACGTCAATTATAAAAGTTGAGGAGCGGACGGCAAGGCGGCGATGCCCCTGTGACGCGTTCCTCAGGCGGTCTGTTGGCCCCGTCCTGGCGACCCTCTGTACCCTGGACGTCCTCACGGCAGGGTGACTTGGACACGTAACATGTACACGTAACATGAGCACGAACATATAGGCAAGCTCACACATATTGAGGCACATCTCTCTCTCTCTCTCTCTCTCTCTCTCTCTCTCTCTCTCTCTCTCTCTCTCTCTCTCTCTCTCTCTCTCTCTCTCTCTCTCTCTCTCTCTCTCTCTCTCTCTCTCTCTCTCTCCAACGTACTATTTTTTTTTTAGTAGTAGGTGGTAACTGTTTTACTTTGTGTATGATATCCCGACGGAAGATGGCAGTGATCTGAAATATGACAACAATTCTCACATGATCTTTGGCTACTACATGGCGGCGTTCTCGTTCATTAGGTCACAACACTACCACCAGATGGCAATTTACTCGACAAATTAGTCCGTAAAACTGATAATAGAGAAAATGGTTCCGTGATTTCTAGTTACGTATTCTGATGATATTTGGCGTAGAAAGAGATAAATAGAGAAAAAGAGAGCAAGAGAAAAATGAGAGAGAGAGAGAGAGAGAGAGAGAGAGAGAGAGAGAGAGAGAGAGAGAGAGAGAGAGAGAGAGAGAGAGAGAGAGAGAGATGCAAGGACACACAGGATAAGAACCAAGAACCAACGACCTCATCATCAAGTTCCATGTGCTCTGAGGAAATATCAAGACAGTAAGAATTGAGGAAGAGGAGAAACGACAAAGGTACTGATGGTGGTGGTGGTGGTGCCATGGTGGTGATAGTACTGTTGTTGCGGCCGAACAGCTCCTGAGGAACACCACGGCAGGACTTACCCACAGTACCTTCCTGGAGGGTACGTCTCGTTGGTGTGGAGGCACGAGCCCCTGGGAGTGGCTATCAGGCGAGCAGCGGTGCCGGACAAGTAGGCATGAGGCTTCCAGGTGCCAGGCTGATCAATACGCATGACCTTAGGTGTATCAGGACGCCCCTCCCGCAGCCCCGGCACCCGCACACCTTCCTGCTCCTCCCCCTTCACCCTGCCTTCACCCTGCCATCCTGTCTCCCCGTCGCCGCGCCCTGGAGCCCCGCCGCCGCCATGGCCTCCACGCCATCACTATAATACCTCCTCCTCCTCAGAATATATTAGTATTCAGTGTTCCGCCTTAGCATGTGATTACACTGCACTTATCACTCCCAATGTGTGTGTGAGAGAGAGAGAGAGAGAGAGAGAGAGAGAGAGAGAGAGAGAGAGAGAGAGAGAGAGAGAGAGAGAGAGAGAGAAGGTGGATGAGAGGACGGGTGTTGTAATGAGTTGTCAAGTAAACGTTATTGACATGTTCAGGACAGGGCGGGGTCGTGATCTGGGACACGGGCACGCCAGGAAAAGAAAGATGAAAAGAATAATAATTCATGTTAAGTGTCAGCACCCTAATCGTTTGCTTTTTAAAGTTGACTTTTATTTTCATTGAACGATGAAAAACTGTAAATAAATTAATTTTATTTGTGTTAATGTTAAAATATAAACTGGAAATCCAAATATTTATAGGAAACTAAATATCATTCATAGTCATTTTATAGCACGCTTTATGCATTCGGGACAAAATCTCACCTTGTTTGCCTTATGGTAATAGCCTCGTGGGTCGCGTCTGACGGGCCATAACTCAGTGGCCATGACTTGCAAAGGTCCCGATGGCAGCACACAAACAACGCACCACCATCACCTCACCGGCAAAGCATGATGCCAGTGTATCATTAAGGCGGCAAAGGAGTCACCGGTGCAAAGGTCCCGATGGCAGCACACAAACAACGCACCACCATCACCTCACCGGCAAAGCATGATGCCAGTGTATCATTAAGGCGGCAGAGGAGTCACCGGTGCAAAGGTCCCGATGGCACACAAACAACGCACCACCATCACCTCACCGGCAAAGTATGGTGCCAATGTATCATTAAGGCGGCAGAGGAGTCACCGGCACGAGGCGGCAACACGAGCCTCGCCGGACCCTTGCCGCGATCCTGACCAAGGGGAAAAATGGGAAAAATCCCCTTCAAGCAATATTGGGTGAAAGAAAAACGCGAGAATCGACAGAGAAAGGAAGGGAAACTAAATTTTTCTCTATTCCCTGCTAAGTGCGGCATGAATCTGAGGTTAATAGTTCCTCGGGCTGGGAGGGGTAGGGAGGGGCACGTGTGGCTATCCGGGGATCCCCTGATATCCTGGACGCGTCACTTCATCCCCATTACGAGAGGATGAATACCCAAAGCGGCTCCCCTTCACCTTTATCTATCTCGCTTCTCTTCCTCTGTGTCGGCCGTATGTCACGGCAAGACGGCAGGGGAGGGTCGGGAATACATCTTGGAAGGGAGGAGAACAAAGGTGGGGGAGGAGGGCTGCAGACAGTGACTTTTCCATCAGGTAATTAGGTTTGTTAGATAAGATTAACTCTCATGAACCAGTATACTAATGAGTTATTGCCCCATAAATGAGGACGCGTTGAGGCAAACTGACCGTACACACACACACACACCACACACACACACACACACACACACACCACACACACACATTGTCTTGTGAATGCTGATAGTGTCACCATTCACGAGGGTCCAATGGTGAAGTAAATTGATTGTGTTATGAAGTTAAGTAAAGTCACGAAAAAACCCGTAGAGATAAAGAAGGAAGGAAAACGCAAGGTGAAAGAAACAAAGGGAAACTCAGCAATACCAACACTATAGTACGCTTGTTGATCCAAGTGGCGAAGGAAAGAAGGCAAAGGGTAGGAAGGAGATGAAACAAGTGCAGAAGAAAGAGTGGGTGTTGAAGGAGGATAAGGAAAAAGGAAATGACGATCAGGAGGAGGAGAAGAGGAAGAGGACAGGGAGGACAAAGACTTGGGAGGGAGGTGGAGGGGGAGTCATTCTTATGCATAGAGTCGTAGGGTGTCAAGTGGCGGCGCGTCCTTGGGCTGAGGGAGGGAAGGAAGGGTGGGGACGCCTCTGAGATGAACAACTAATTTTATTCACTCACTTTAACAACCTAAATAACAACCTAAATAAGAATTATACCACCTTGTATGTTTATGTATTTATATTCTTTTGCCTCCCTCCCTCATCCAACTCCTTGCCTCATTATTTTCATCTTAAGACCAACACTCCTTATTTGTGAGTGGTATTTAGCAATCTCGAGACACCGTATCGCGAACCCCCGTGTCATATTGTTCAAACTTGCATCTTTTTAATGGGCAAAGTTGGGCATTGATGAATATTGCGCCCGAGGTCTCGTTACTGCGCCTCTAATGAGATGGTTCCCGGCAGATGCTACACTCCCCCCCGCCTCCCCCCATCATGCAGGAAGCCTTGAACTCATGCCCCCCTACCTCCCCTTCCCCTACACCACCAAGCCTTCTAGAGCGCGCTAGAGAGAGAGAGAGAGAGAGAGAGAGAGAGAGAGAGAGAGAGAGAGAGAGAGACGCTGATGCAGTGAAAGTTTAATTAATTACTGTTAACTAAGCGACAATGTTCATCCTGCTCTAATGTACCGATAGATTCTAGTTTACTTCTTCACGGAGTTACTGGACTACTGAGTGACTACCAGGTGCTCCTCATGCCTGTTGTTGTGCTCTGTCTCATACCAACGTCAGTCTTGTTCCGTTTCTTGTCTAGGTCATAATCTTCCTCTTCTTAATCATCGACTTTCTCCCATTCCTTAACACGCCTGTAGCTTGAGCGTGTACTAAAAGGCTTTACATTTAGTCTACGGCATATTTTACTCTCTACCCTCTGTCTCTCTTTTATCCATGCTTTCTCCTTCCTTCCTTCCGTCCTTCCTTCCTTCCTTCCTTCCTTCCTTCCTTCCTTCCTCTCTTCCTTCCTTCCAGCATAGCCGTGAGCGACACCATCCAGTACTTGAACGACGCATTTTTCTCACATGTCACAACCTGCCGCCGTGTCTTCCTTTATTGACAAGGATCGTTGGCCGGCGAGAACCGTTTTAGAGTGAGGGTCGTTAGTGTCAGCTTCTGTAGGAATCAGATATAGAGTCATGGCAGGACTCTCTCTCTCTCTCTCTCTTTTTTCTCTTTTTTCTTTTTTTTCTTTTTTTTAAACTTTGAAAACAAAAGGGGAGTTGATGTGCTAAAGTCCCGACTGGGACGCCAAGGACTATCTCTAGCAGTATTATATTTTATTCATATCAATAATTATACAAATAATATGGAAAAAGTATAGCAATATTCTACTATAAACTAATACTAATACACGAATGATTAAGAGATTATACTAACTCTCTCTCTCTCTCTCTCTCTCTCTCTCTCTCTCTCTCTCTCTCTCTCTCTCTCCTCTTCTCTCTCTCGCTCTCGCTCTCTCTCTCTCTCTCCTCTCTCTCTCTCTCTCTCTCTCTCTCTCTCTCTCTCTCTCTCTCTCTCTCTCTCTTTGTTGCCAAAAAAAAGTACACCAGTTTCCTTTGAATCTAAAATCTAAAATCATGTCTTTATCCTTGTTTTCACTCTTTATGTCTTTTTTTTCTTCGCTTATTCAGAAAGCGATCTTAATTAACTGCTTCCTCTTAACATGAGGCACATGAAAGGGGGAAGAGAAGTTTGATCATTATTTTTTCTTCCAAATTAGATAGATTATTATTTTTTTTTTTTGGCCATTATAGGTTCACATACTAATGAAACAAATGTTTCGAACAAAGATTAACGACACCTATCGGAGTCAATTGCTTTTAAGTCACCTTTAGTGCTCACAGATTAGTGATATACATATTTTTTTCATGAATGGAACGTGAAGAGAACGTGTGTCAGTTCTCATTTTTCTACATTTCTTTCCATTCTCTCTCTCTCTCTCTCTCTCTCTCTCTCTCTCTCTCTCTCTCTCTCTCTCTCTCTCTCTCTCTCTCTCTCTCTCTCGGCCTCCTCCTGTGCCGGTCCAGCAGCTATGGACACTAACGGCGGCACTGAGAACAATGCAATGGACACTTATAACCTTCACAACGACGAGGACGCCAGGCGACAATGGAACGACACACGACAGAAAATTATTTTATGGAGAACGAATATCACGTGAGAATAGACATCATTTACAATTGTTTAAAGGTACTATTGATAATGCTGATTGTAGATTTTATGGGTTATCTTTTTTATGCACGTAAATATTATCGAATGTTTCTTAGACTGTTTCAATGTCAAATGGTTGTTTCAAGGTCAAATGGAAAGATGAGATATCTTTCTCACTCTCTCTTTTCGCTCTCTCTCTCTCTCTCTCTCTCTCTCTCTCTCTCTCTCTCTCTCTCTCTCTCTCTCTCTCTCTCTCTCTCTCTCTCTCTCTCTCTCTCTCTCTGTTGTTGTTAATATTCTGTCAACACAGTGGTTGACACGAGCTTTTGCCTATAGCAGCCCGCCTGTGGAATTATGGCATTACAATAAAAAAAAGCAGTGTGTTGGAGCTACCCTGGGGGGGGGGGTACTCCCGAACGGTGGAGATGAGAGTAGCCAGAGGGGCAGATCTGATTACCGCAGCAGCAGCGGCGGCGGCACCTGGATGTCCGGGCTGCGGATGAGGTGGGAGGCGTTCCCTGAGGTGGGAGGTTGCCTCGCACTTCAGGAGGTAGTGTTGGAGTGCAAAAGGGGAGGTGACCTGGCAGTGATCACAGGTGATGTCCACAGCGCCCTGGCAGATTTCCTCAAAGCAGGGAAAGCCGAGGCGGAGACGGTGTAGTCGGTCCTGTACGTGTGGGGCGATGGATATGTCTTGGGGAAGGGGGTGATAAACTGTTGCAGCAGCGTACCAGGAGGCAGAGGGTGATGACAGGGCGAATGTGGCCTCGTGTTGCTGGCGGGACAAGGCGTGCGAGGCAGACTTTATTTTAAGTAAAGTTTGGGAGAGGCTGGGCAGAACAGCCGTAGTGGGGCTGGGGAGGACAGCGGCTGATTTTGCAGCTCTGTCAGCTGCTTCGTTGCCACTAAGGCCTACATGGCTGGGAACCCAATTGAGGGTGATTTTGCAGCCACGTGCAGCCAGTCGCTGGGCCAGAAGAAGAGTGGAGGTGAGGAGGTGAATGTTGTCCTGTGGCTGTGTGTCTCTGAGGGCCTGGATAGAGGATTTTGAGTCTGTATGTATGATGACATGAGGGGAGTGATTCTCCAGGGCGTGGTGAAGAGCGCCACGAATGGCGACTAGTTCAGCCTGGAGGCAGCTGGCGCCATCTGTTAGACGCCATTGTTTCGTGGTTTGTCCGCTCACAAAAGCCGCTCCCGCTGCTCCTGTGGCAGGATCTATTGACCCGTCTGTGAAGATAGTGAGGGAGGCAGGGGTCGTCAAGTCCTCCATGACCTGTCGCATTTCCAAGCGTAAGGCAGCGGGGAGCCAGTGTGCCTTTGGGCGCTCAAGACTGTGGAGTGATGTGGTGATTGAAGGAGGGCTCCAAGGCGGTGGTGTAGCGAAGTTCGGGTGAGGGAAGTCCTCGCTCTCTCTCTCTCTCTCTCTCTCTCTCTCTCTCTCTCTCTCTCTCTCTCTCTCTCTAACCGTCAGGGTGGCATGGTTGGTAGAGTCGTGAGCTTGCGTGCAGAGTCCCTGCATTCGGTCAGCGGTTCGAGTCCACCAATTTCGTCTTGGCGTGGTGGCGCTTTGTATAGTCAATAACCTTGTAGTTGGTACTTGCAAAGTGTCTAGATAGGATCAAAGTATCTTATCTCTCTCTCTCTCTCTCTCTCTCTCTCTCTCTCTTCTTCTCTCTCTCTCTCTCTCTCTCTCATCTCTCTCTCTCTCTCTCTCCCCTCTCTCCTCTCTCTCTCTCTCTCTCTCTCTCTCTCTCTCTCTCTGTATTTACATTGTCAGTAAATATAAACACTCAACACATGACGTATTCGATTAATGGAGAGGCTATGGATGGGTCTGATATCTTTGTTTATACTTTTCCATCCCCCCAAACGTGTCGATCAGTGTGCGTACAGAGGGGAGCTGGGTGAGGGGTGCGGGAAGGGCGGGAGGGGAGAGTGAGGCTCGGTATAGGCTGGGGAGTGAGGTAACTGAGGCTTGATGAAAGGCAATCGAAGAAGTGATGGGAGGGGAAAACGAGGTGAAGAGTTTCAGAAGGAGACAGTGTGAGGGGAAGGGAGCAAGAGATGGCATGGGAGTCTGCAGCCACGTATGGAGATTTGATACCTAAAGAAAAGACAGGTACCAGGTTGTTCAGTTAGGAGGTGGGCGTTGAGGGCGGGAAGTGTCAGGGCGATGTTATTACTTATTCAACCCTGTACCACGAAGAGGCATGTTTTATCCTGTGAGAGGAGTGTTTTGTTATGCCGTCACTCGCGATGAAAGGAAGAATGTCTTATATTTGTGACGGTGAGTTAAGTGGGATGGAAGGGATCATTATATTCTTTCTCTAATGGCCTTGTCCCACCCAACATAATATCAACAATTAGCTTGGGTAATGACACAGGCTCGTGCCTCTCACCACCAACACACACACACACATACACCAAAATTATTACATTGTGATTGGCATTTGGTGAAGAGAGAAATATGAACTCGCTTTGATCAATTTGATACCTTTTTATAGAATCCTGAAAAGTTCTTATTAAGCTCGATTTTCATTTTAACTTTGACGTGGTCCTTGGCATGGTTTTGTTTCACCTCTCCAGCACTGTACAGTTTTATCCCTCTGAAGGATGAGTTCAATTTTAAAGGCTGAGAGTTTGTTTATGTGTGCGAGTAGGTACGTAACACACACACACACACACACACACACACACACACACACACACACACAAACACACACACACACACACACACACACACACACACACACACACACACACACATGCAAGATAAGCCCTACAAACTCATTTCTATCAACATACGATCATAAACAGAAGAAGAAATATCCGGAATGACTGTGAATATCCAACTACGAAATACTACAGTAATACACATAGCGAGGCTCTTTGGCAAGATAACTATTGTAGTGACGCATCTAGAGGAGCTCCGTAGAGGGATGGAGGGGAGGCAGAGCGCCACATGTAGGCAGGATTAGAAAAGGCTACACTAAAGGCGCGGGTTTGGCAGTCGTGGTGCATTTTAAAGTATTCACTAACTTTTCTCGCCCTAAGTTTATGCTCGTTCCTCAAACTTAAAGTTCCGGCGTGTGGCAGATGCGTGGTGACGCGCCGCGCGAGGTGATTCTGTGACGCTTCCCGCCTCGTCTTTATCTTTTCTCTGTGTGGGTAACCAATGTACTTTTTATTGATACTTTTTAGAGTCTTTTATGGATCTGAAAATAATATTTCGAAAACAAAAGTACATTTCCGATTGAATTAATAATCAGGATTCTATAAATATACAGACTTCGATGATAGGTAATAAGAATATTGTTTTCCTAGATTATTTATTGCCCAATCGATACGTTTTTCATATGGTTAGCAGAATGTGCTACAAATTACTTATAAATATTATATAGCTAATATTTGATCAGAAAGTATATCTTGTCCGGTAATATTATCTTTACAAGTCTAATTTCTGTAAAGGTTAATTGTCAAAATGATATAAATGTAAAAGATTTGATATCATAAATGTAAAAGAAGAATGATGAGTCCAAAACGTCACTCGGTAATGAAAATATTGGATATTAACGATAAAATGTTTGAGACTAATCATTGAAATATTGTTATTTTTATCAAACTGATCAGGAAATATATGAAAAAAGTTATATTGTTAAAAATGCAACGATATCTTTTATACAATATGAATGATGAGCTCGTATTGAACAATTAATAATATTGAGAGAGAAAAACAGAGAGAGAGAGAGAGAGAGAGAGAGAGAGAGAGAGAGAGAGAGAGAGAGAGAGAGAGAGAGAGAGAGAGAGAGAGAGAGAGAGAGAGAGAGAGAGAGAGAGAGAGAGAGAGAGAGAGAGAGAGGTAAGAGTGGGGATAAGTCAAGCCAGTATTGTCACATGAGCGTCGTAACTAGTACCCTAAGACAATGAGGGAAAAACACATAAATGAGAACATTCTGAGGGAAGAATTCGGGGAAGATAAACAGAAACTCCTTGAATACAGAAGAAAATAACAAGCGTCTGACAGCTATCAAATGATGTCCTCCTTCCCTCGTCAGCGAATGAACCCAAGCCTGAAACTAAGAAGGATTATGGGACGCCGAGGCACCTGCTTGGAAAATGAGGCGGAAAGGTGCCGCGATCCGGGAGGGAAAAAATCACGCGTCCAGACACACATAGCGGTAATCAGCCCTTTTCTGGAGGGCCAATTAGTCTCCGGCCGACGACCCTGCCTGTATGTGGGCGTTGTTTGAGGCCTGGGGGGGTCTCTCTCTCTCTCTCTCTCTCTCTCTCTCTCTCTCTCTCTCTCTCTCTCTCTCTCTCTCTCTCTCTCTCTACCCGCCAGGGTGGCGCGGTTGGTAGAATCACGGACTGGTGTTGCAGAGTCCCTGCGCCATTTGGTCAGCGGTTCGAGTCCACCAAATTCGTCCTAGTGTGGTGGCGCTTTGTATAGTCAATAACCTTGTAGTTGGTACTTGCAAAGTGTCTAGATAGGATCAAAGTATCTTATCTTCTCTCTCTATCTCTCTCTCTCTCTCTCTCTCTCTCTCTCTCTCTCTCTCTCTCTCTCTCTCTCTCTCTCTCTCTCTCTCTCTCTCTCTCTCTCTCTCTCTCTCTCTCTCTCTCTCTCTCTCTCTCTCTCTCTCTCTCTCTCTCTCTCTCTCTCTCTCTCTCTCTCTATCTCTCTCTCTTCCAAGGTCAAGGCTGGACTGGTGTTGATGGACGGAGGTTCTCAGACAAGTCGAATCACGCTCTTGAAATCTCTCACGCTCATGAAGGAGATACACATTTTCTTTGTCATTGTTATTACTGAAGGATATAAGTCCAGCCGTTCGCCTCGGTGCTCAGAGGCGCCTTACCTAACCCTGACACGACTGTACTGAACCACCTGAATCCGGTAAATCATTAAAAGATTGACAGACAATAATCATACATCATAACATTCGTTAGAATAAAAACATAAACGTTCTCACGTAAAATGCAAATGTTATATAGTAGGAGTCATAGAGAGCTGTACACACACCTACATTATCCACACGTATAATGATTGGTCTGTAATCATAAAAATACTCGTGAAATTATACTCAGGTAACGCGTGTAATGACAGCGCTCGCCTCGGGAAGTGCGATTACGTGCATGCTTTGCCGCCGCCTTGGGGAAGCTCGGGCCGCAACACTGGCAATGACAGGATGGCGGAACAGGCGCCGTGTTGGGGGTCATGATAAGCCAGGGTGGCGCTGGGGAAGTGTTATAGGAAGCATGTCAGACTATTTTTTAACGCCACCGCCAGGCATTTGTTCAATTATTTTGTGCGTGGAATGCCACCACTTGATAATGAAGTGTTAATAGGTCATTACAGCATTACCGCATCATGATATGATTCGCTGCCAGCTCTGTGATTAATGAAGGTATTTGTGATGTACAACTTTTATTTGATGTGAACTTTCGAGATGGTCTGATGTCATTTTTTTAATGTTTCATGTGGTAAATATTTCTGCTGATTAGTACTGTAAAATTTTATGTCCCCAACAAGACACGCCAGTTATGTTTTCTTATTCAGATATTTTGTTTCTGCAAGTCATGCGTCAAAAATGTCAGAACCTCTCAAATGTATCTTAACAATGGCCATCCCTTTCTTTCCTGAACTCAGAGCACACAGCAAAAGGCAGTCTTTTCCACGCTGTAAAGTTATCGTGCTTCAAGACAACAACACATTCGTATTTCATGCGTTGTAGACATGAAAGGACGTAACGACTATCTCTATTTTCACACTTTCACGTGATTAGTGAACGTATTTGTATGATGTAGAATCACATGAAACCCACACACAGACGGACAGACAGAAAAGTGTCATTGAAATCTGAACTGTCAAATTGAACTGTCAACTCGGCCATTGAGTTGCGTAGACCAGTAAGACGCCTTAATCGGCGAAGGACAAGCGAGCCCGTAGAAACCCGACGCACGTGCGCACGTGCGGCGTCACCCGGAGTTTGACTTGTGTGACATTGCTAAGTGTGTGGTCTCAAACCACACACCAAATTTCAACTTAGTCGGTACAGCCGTTTCTCAGCTATAGCAAGATAACGTTGTCTGACACCCCTCAAGCGGCACGCGCCACGCGCCATGCTGACCCCTCACGTGAGACAAAACATGTCAAGCACAAATAGGGATTGAATGGGGTTATCAGATGGCGAAGACCGCTTGTCAATCGGAAGCGGGATTCCAAAGATATAAGCTCCTGAAAAGCGTGACGGTCGGTCGGTCGGTCGGTCGGTCGGTCGGTTGGTCGGGTCGGCCGCTAGATGTGAGAAAAATCCCGTATCCAGTGAGGACTCACGAGCACTTCGCGCTCGCTCGTAATCACTCGGTATGTACTTTACTCCACTGAACAGTCATTCCACCGGTACCTGTGTGGTTGGAGCAGAGAGCGCGGCCCACGCCAGATTTCCCAGGGTTTCGCTTCTACTAAACGCATTTCTAATAAAGATGGAAGGAATGGAAACATGAAAAAAATATCCATTCTATTTTAAAGATTCTTTCATTCCCGACATATGCATTTTCCACACCTGAAATCTTCTTTCATTCCACTTCTATTTCCATTTCCGTTTCACTTCCATTCCTATTCCATCCCTAGCACGCCCATTCCGCTGCCACGCCCGCAGGAAGGTTTTAGAAACAAATCATGCTGTATATAATCACTGGGCTAGCTGTAATCAGGAACTATATCACTATTAGTTTATGACGTTGACAGTAATGAAAATTTGCTTCACACGCGCTTATTATATTATTTTTTTATTGGTAATCACACACTACCGCCGCAGCGTGTTATGAAGGGGTAATCTAATGAAATAAATTCTAACCAAGCCTGTCAAAGATACAGAGCGATGGTCTGTATTTGCTGCCCACACACGGATTGGGCTAAAAATATGACTGACATTTTTTTTCTAAGTGCACTATACTCAATACTGACGCCACGAATAATATACATGTAATTACAATCTCTGGTACATTAGAAAAAAATAAAACGTAAGATACTTAGAGCAACACCACAATACGTAGATAGTGACGGCCTACATTTTCGATGGTGAGATGGCCGTGTGTGTGTGTGTGTGTGTGTGTGGTTAGGGTTAATGCGGTGGTGGTGATGACGGAAGATCTTCGTCAATACGGTGATAACGATGACATTGTTGTTGATGGTGGGGGCTGCTTTTTTTCTCTCGTTCTCTCTCTCTCTCTCTCTCTCTCTCTCTCTCTCTCTCTCTCTCTCTCTCTCTCTCTTTTCTCCTCTCTCCTCTCTCTCTCTCTCTCTCTCTCTCCCACACTCATCCCACATCACACACCACACACACACACACAGTCACACACACACACACACACACAGTCACACACACACACACACACACACACACACACACTCCACTCCGTACTCCACACTCTATACAGGGTACTCCGTAGTGTAGTGGTAGCACGCTCGGTTCACAACCGAGAAGTCCCGGGTTCGATCGAGGCCTCGGTTCGATCCCCGGGCGGAACGGAAATAGATGGGCTGTTTCGTTAAAAAAGCCAAAACCCCTGTCCACCCAGCAGTGAATGGGTACCGGGTGTTAGCCGGGGGTTTGTGACCTGCCTCCCGGGGTGGTGGCTTCGGCCAACACTAAACATTTCAGGATGAATTATAAACAAAATTAAGATATGGAGACGGGGCCATACGAGCGTAGCTCAGGCTCTGTAAAATACAACTAGGTGAATAAATACACACACACACACACACACACACACACACACGCTAAAAATCCTTCACTCCCAGCATAAAGCCTTTCGTTGCCTCCCTCCCGCGGGGCGGCGCCCTCAGAGGCTAATGGACAATTAATCACTGTCATCAAAAAGTGAATACTTGAGAAAATTAGTTCTCTTTGTCCACCACCACCACCTATACACCACCACCACCACCACTATCACCAACGCCACCACCACCACCACCACCGCCACCACCACGACAAAAAAGCTGAACGATGACAAATTAACCTTCAGTATACGTTAAATAAATAGTTCTTGTGATAACTATGATTATGATTGCAAAGATGATAAAAATAATAAGAATAATGTAGTATAGTATGTAATATAGTAATTATGCTGAAGGCAGTAACAATAATGATTTTGATGATAATGATAGTTATAGTAAGGATAAAAAATATATCATCAATAATAATAATAATGATAAAGAAGCAATATTTGTACGTTACGTATATTCTAAAGTTTTCTGTACTGGCATTGCATGTAAGGAAGATTAGTTCATAACATAATATTTATTTGCGTGGTACGTGATAAAAAATAAATATATATATAAAACCTAGAGGCAAAATTACGTTTTATGTTATGTTGCGCTGTGGGATTGGGTTAGGTGGTACATTTCATTAACCCTGAGAGTGAGGACACAGACAACAACACCGGAGTCACCCACCCATCATTTAGTAACAGCTCTGTATTGCTCTTCTTCACATGGAGAAGTCATGAGCAGCGATGTGAAATATAGGTTGGGGTAAAATAGAGATAATAGAGAGTAAGAAAAAGGCACCAAAAACAATAGGAAACTGGAAGAAAGATAGAAAAACGAAGAAGAAAGGACAAGGCGAGAATAACATCACAAGCAAGAAGTTAAGATGAAAACGTTGGGAAACAGACAACAAAAAATACCAGCTCGTTAAAGTATCACTTGAAATGTGCGAGTAAAGAGGCGCCAACGAGGCCAAGACCTGATCAGTGCATGGAAGTGGCTACCACGTCCCTCGTTAGTGAGTTACATTGTTGGGGAGGCGTCCAAAGGGTTCAAAGTGTCCCAAGTGTAGGGACTTTTAAAAGGAGGCTGGACAATTTCATGGATGGGATGAAAGGTGGATGTAGGTAGTGTTAAGTAACAGGAACTACCACGTGTAGGTCTCGCGGCCTCTTGTAGCTTCCTTGTTTTCTTTTGTTCTTATGTTCTTATGTTCTTATGTTCCCTCCGTTACCGCCGCCTACAGCCGAGAGAAAAAAGTAATCAAAGTTTTCTGTCGGCGGGTTTGAATCTTTAGGGAGAGGCGTGCGGCTGACGGGATCGAGGGAATGAATACCCGGCAGGCATTCCTGAAGGAGGATACCGCGCTTTCATCTCAACCAAACTGCTGAGAAGGAATCCGAACAGATAAAACAAAAAACGAGTAATTGTTTTTCATTAGTAATTTCATGTCTTTGATTTCATGCCCACGCATCGACTCCACTTATTTACGTCATTCAAAACACTGTTACCTTTTTCAGTCTTAAGTAAAAGATTCAGTCAACATAGTTTTTATCGGCGTTGTTTCCTCTTCGATTACCTTAATGGATGAGTTTGCAACGCTCACAGTGTTGTAATGCTGAAAACATGCACTGGCTTGGCTTGGCTTGGCTTTGTTTGTTTGCTTGTGTGTTGTTCCTCCCACCTGTCGCCATCGCCTTCAAGCCCAAGGACACAAACTGACGCGTCCAAAAGAATAGTTAGGAAAGTGGGAAGGACGAGACGAGACGAACGACAACACGTCGACCAAAGAAAATAGTTCACGTCTTCTCCTTCTTCGATTTGTGTTCCAAAATGATACGTGTGGCGAAAACTAAACATGTTTACATACACACACAGACACACACACACACACACACACACACACACACACACACACACACACACACACACACACACACACACACACACACACACACACACACACACACACACACACACACACACACACACACACACACACACACACACACACACACACACACACACACACACACACACACACACACACACACACACACACACACACACACATACACACACCACACACACACAACACACACACACACACACACACACACACACACACACACACACACACACACACACACACACACACACACACATACACACACACACACACACTCGAAGCATTTCGCAGGAAATCATTCTTCCGGAAAACTTATTATAGTTTCTTCACACCACTTACCTTTCCTCCTCCTCCTCCTCCTCCTCCTCCTCCTCCTCCTCCTCCTCCTCCTCTTCCTCTTCCTCCTCCTCCTCCTCCTCCTCCTCCTCCTCCTTCCTCCTCCTCCTCCTCCTCCTCCTCCTCCTCCTCCTCCTCCTCCTACATGGTGGTGTCATTCTTTACATTAAAGATAATTTACAAGCAATCGAAATCGATAAAGTAAATCAAGATCATTATGACTCAGTCTACGCTAAGATTAAGCTTTACTAAATGGTAATAACGCCGAAAACATGTGTAATTTATTCACAAATAAACTCCAATCGGTTGTTGAAAAATATGTTCCCATGGTAAGAAAGCGTTTGAATAACATAAACAGACCCTGTTGGATGACTAATGAGATTCAACAAATCATAGGCAGTAAGCGCCGAGCGTATAAAGTTTACAAGCGATCAAATGCGGACTGCGACTCTAGAGATTACAATGACGTAAAGCGTCGTTGCAAAGGATTAATTAAGTCAAAAAAGGGCGAGTATGAAGAAAAAATTGCAAAGGAATCCAAATCAAACCCGAAAAGGTTCTTTCAATACGTTCGAAGTAAGAAAAACGTCAAAACATGTATTGGGCCACTGAAAGATAAGAATAACATCTTAGTAAATGATAATAAGAGTATGGCGTCCGTACTCAATGATTACTTTAATGCGGTTTTTATGAAAGAAGACGAAGCTCCATTACCAGAACCAGTAAACATGTTTGCAGGACTCGAAAGTGATAGATTGATAATAGAAGAGATAACAGTAGAAGAAATATCAAAGTATTTGTAGAAACGTGACCCAGCAAAATCCGTGGGGGTGGACGAAATCTCGCGGAAATTACTTCGCGAATGTCACAGTCAACTTTCGCTCCCATTAAAGATTATTCTCAATAAATCGCTAATGGACAAAAATGTTCCTAGTATGTGGAAATTAGCTAATGTTACACCGATATTCAAGAAAGGGAGGAAGAGCCTCGCAAATAATTATCGCCATATTAGTCTAACGTCTGTGATTGCTAAACTATTTGAGAAAATATTGCAGGATAAAATAGTGTCTTTTCTCGATGAAAATAACTCAATATTAAATTCCCAGCATGAATTTCGAAATAAGAGATCCTGCTTAACAAACCTACTCGATTTTTTCAATGTCATTTATTCAAACTGGGACGCTAAAATTCCCTCGGATATAATATACCTTGATATTCAGAAAGCCTTCGATACAGTTCCCCATAAGCGACTTTTGACCAAGCTAAGGGCACATGGCTTAGGAGAGCAGTAATTATGTTCATGGATTAGCAATTGGCTTCCAAATCGTAAACAACGGGTAGTAATAAATGGCGAGGCATCTGATTGGTTAGATGTTACTAGTGGGGTGCCTCAGGACTCGGTCTTGGGTCCTACTCTTTTTCTGATATATATCAATGATCTGGACTGCGGACTTGTATCTAAAATATCGAAATTTGCTGATGACACCAAATTAGGCGGTAAAGCATATACTAGAGAAAGCTGCGAACTCATACAACGTGATCTCGACAAACTATCAGATTGAAGTGATAAATGGCTATTAAAATTCAATTCCGATAAATGTGCAGTAAAGCATATAGGCAACGATAACCTCAAATATAACTATCAAATGCAAAATAAATCGTTAACTGAAGTACAGCAGGAAAAGGATTTAGGTGTCATCATTAATAATTATCTTAAAACCAGTACGCATTGCCTAGCTGCCAGTAAAAAGGCAAATATGATGTTGGGCTTCATTAAACGCAACTTTGAACATAAAACTCCGAAAGTATTGACACGATTATACACGTCTTTGGTTAGGCCGCACTTGGAATCTGGTTCTGGAATTAGAAGTTCAAGTCTGGCCGCCTTGTTTCGTAAAAGATCAAGCCTAATTGGAATCAGTTCAAAGAAGAGCAACCAAACTAATACCATCTCTGCGAAATTCATCTTATGAAGAGAGACCGCGGAAACTTAAGATGTTTTCCTTAAAGGATCGTAGAATCCGTGGGGACTTGATAGAAACCTTTAAGATACTAAAAGGATTTGATGTCATTAATCAAGAGAACCTATTCGAGCTTTCTCCTCAAGTGACAACAAGAAATAATGGTTTTAAACTGAACGGTCAACGTTGCATCACAGATCTCCGTAACAATTATTTCAATGTTAGAGTTGTTGATCGATGGAACAAATTACCAGCAAATGTTGTCGAAGCCAGCACAAAAATTTCATTTAAAAACAGACATGACGCGCACTGTAAAGTAAATGGTTATTGATATTGCCCTGCGAATTCATATTATAGTCCCCCGGATCGATTAGTGTTAGTGGTAGTTGTAGTTAGCATACTTCATATCCTATCATTCTTCACTACGAAACTTCCATGTTCCTATCTTCTTTAGGGACATGGTATCATTTTCCAACTGTCCTCTTACATGTAGTTGATAGGTAGTAGTATGTAGTTCAACAGATACCCTAGTTATGGACCAATAGGTCTCCTGGTGTCTGTTATTCCTATGTATTCCTATGTATTCCTATGTATTCCTCCTCCTCCTCCTCCTCCTCCTCCTCCTCCTCCTCCTCCTCCTGTGACAATGAGAAACAATGGTTTGAGATTAAATGGACAGCGACTCACCACAAATCTTCGAAAGAATTAGTAGGAAAAGCAGTACGTTAAGTTAAGTTTTCACTAGTGACGATAGTCTCATTGATTATTGCGACATAAATTGGGAAACAGTGATCACAGAATAATCAGATATGACATTAAATGCAACGTAGACAGAACATAAAATCAAATATTAATCCCCAATGACAATTAGGTATATTGCACGAAGATCAGCAGGCTATTACATGAAGTAAATTGGTATAATCTACTAAATGGTAATAACGTAGAAACTGTCATTTATACGGAAATATACTCTATTCACTTTAAGAAAAGCATGTTCCCTTGGTAAGAAAACACTTGACTATCAGAAATAGACCCTGCTGGATGACAAATGGATTTAGCTAATCACCAGCTGAAGGAAACGAGCGTATACGAGTACATTATATAGGTAATACCCAAGCCAATGGGAGTTTCAGATAACAGCTTCACAGCGTCGCGTCCAGCCATCTTGTGTGATCATCTTTCCCTCGCATGGTACACGTACGCTACAGTTCTAGTAATATACATAGTAAACAGTGACCTTTTCCTGTTTCCTTATAATATGCTTTTTAAGTTTTTTTTTCTTGCTTGCACCTTATATAGAATGCCATAAATATAAAATGACCTCATTTTTTCCCCAACATTTTAATCTTAACCTCTTGCTTGTCATGCTATTCTCGCTTCGTCCTTTCTCCTTTGCTCTTCTGTTTTTCTTCCATTTCCCTATTGTATTTGGTGCTTTTTTCTCTATTATCTCCCCGGATTCATTCTCTCATATTTAATGTCTTTCTACTTTGGCTTGTATTCTTTCCATTATTAAACCCTTTACTTTCCCTTTCATTATCTTGTTTTATTAGTTTTATTTCATTAAGTTTTTCAGTTCTTTCAATATTTATTCCTGTTTCTCCCAGACGTCTTTTCTTATTCCGTCCCCTTTATTGACTTCTTTGTTTCCTCTTCCTTTTGTCTCGCTAGCCTCCCCTCCTCCCTCCTCCTCCCTCCTCCTCCTCCTCCTCCCTCCTCCTCCTCCTCCTCCTCCTCCTCCTTCCGTCTCCTCCTCCTCCTCCTCCTCCTCCTCCTCCTCCTCCTCCTCCTCCTCCTCCTCGGGTTGGATGGGTGGGTGGGGAGGAGCCTTCTACGTTCCTATCCTTTCTCTCTTATTATCTAGTTAGTGTAGTGTTGTTAAATCAAACAGCCGTGTAAGGACCTAATGGTCTGTTGCTGTTTGTGTTTCCTTAGTATTCCTTTGTATTCCTCCTCCTTCTCCTCCTCTTCTTCCCCTGGTCGTCCCCCATCGCGGGGCCGACCAAATTAAGTTCCACCCACTGTGATTTGGGAAAATAGCTGAGAATAGGAAAGTGAAGTTTGTGTGTGTGATAGTGTGTGTGTGTGTGTGTGTGTGTGTGTGTGTGTGTGTGTGTGTGTGTGTGTGTGTGTGTGTGTGTGTGTGTGTGTGTGTGTGTGTGTGTGGGTTTGTGTGTGCGTGTGTGTGTGTGTGTGTGTATGCATTTTGGTATTTCTTTTCATATCATTTGCTGTGTTATCTCTATCTCTCTCTTTTTTTTCTTCTTTTTTTTCTCTCTCTCTCTCTCTTCTCTCTCCTCTCTCTCTCTCTCTCTCTCTCTCTCTCTCTCTCCTCTCTCTTCTCTCTCTCTCTCTCTCTCTCTCTCTCTCTCTCTCTCTCTCTCTCTCTCTCTCTCTCTCTCTCTCTCTCTCTCTCTCTCTCTCTCTCTCTCTCTCTCTCTCTCTCTCTCTCTCTCTGTCTCACACACACACATACACACACACACACACACACACACACACACACACACACACACACACACACACACACACACACACACACACACACACACCACACACACACACACATGGTACTCCGTAGTGTAGGGGTAGCACGCTTGGTTCACAACCGAGAAGTCCCGGGTTCGATCCCCGGGCGGAGCGGAAACAAATGGGCTGTTTCCTTAAAACCCGAGCCCCTGTCCACCCAGCAGTGAATGGGTACCGGGTGTTAGCCGGGGGTTTGTGACTCGCCTCCCGGGGTGGTGGCTTCGGCCAACACTTAAAACACTAAGGATGAATGATAAAAATGTTGATATGGAGACGGGGCCATACGGGCGTTGCTCAGGCCCTGTAAAATACAACTAAATGAATACAGCTAGATGAATACACCTACCGAAGATGTCTACCCGTTGCACCTTCGCCGAGCCCTGCATCAGTTAATTATATGCAAGAGAGCACACATTATTCAGCCAACCTAACCTGCTCCCACCGACTTTGGCAGAGAGCTTGTGAATGGTAAATTGATGGCAACCATGATGCTGAAGTAGGCAAAACATGCAGAATTATAGTACCTAATATTGTACTCTGCAAAAAGATTGTGTGGATGCTCCTTGCTAGAAGCAAGAAGTGTTGTCTGTATGCTCTTGCACGGCGACGCCAACAAGTTCAAGGATGACTCACATAAGACGTGATATGCTCTCACACTGATACAACATAAGTATTGTTCAGTGATGTTGAATTCAAGGATGTTGAAAGAATTGTTTTTCTATAATTAATATAAACTTTAGCTATAAGTATATTATTTATTATATTTATATATATTGATTATAGATATTATATTATATCTAGTATATTATATATATAAACTTTATATTATACTATATATATATATATATATATATATACAGTATAATTATGATATGCGGATGCCTCTCGGAATTTTGAGTTTAAGGGTAATAAAGTCACCACTGATCCATTGATTTCTGTTTTATTTTCACTATATTTTCTATTTGATAGCTATAATATTTGCTGAAAGCAATGATACATTGGATGATATCATAACTCCGGGAATAGTTGCTTTCTAATGAAAGATACATTTAATTATTGAAAAAAAAGAAAATAGGGGGCGCTCGTGCATTAAAATGATTATAAATCATTGTGAACAGTTAAGTAAGTGTATTTCTCAAGATAATATTGTGAACACAAGTGGTCAGTGAAACGTGGTTGCATTTATTGACAGCATACAAAATCCACTGAGGATTTTATGGAAAAAAAGCTTTTCACATGTTTCGATAAAAAAAACAAAGCCCGCATATACAAAAATAGGCACAATTTTTTTCTGCAACGTTTCCGCCAGAGCAGACCTCTCATTCCACATACCTTAATGCCCAAATTAATAGTAAAAACACAAAGAAAAAGTATAGCATGCCATGTCAGGTTCTCTCAAAATTTTGTTGACTGGATCCCTGACTATATGACGTTTTCTTGGCTGTAATGAAAAGTGTGTTTCAGCAGCCTAGTGTTATTAGATGACACTTGTGTTTGCATAGACACACTTAGACATAGACATACTTGTTGTCTTGGTGTTGCGTAGTAGCCTTGTAGTGTTGCCAGTGTTGTAACGTGTGTGTAGGTGTTGTGACGTCACCTTAGCGTTGATTATTATATCATGGTTTAACTTTTCTGTCTGTTATATGTTTGAACCGAAGAGCACGAA